>BSBK01006934.1:717500-900975 GCA_027943335.1 Chamaecyparis obtusa | reverse complement strand
GGGACTTCCAATGACTCCTTCTGACAGATTGGAATGCTCAAGTGTGTCTTAAGGGGTCCTAGGACCCCTTAAGACACACTTTAGCATTTCAATGTGTCAAAAAGGGGTCATGGGGACTTCCTAGGGGTCCTAACGCGTGATAAGGCATACTAGCACCCCTAGGGAGTCGCCATGACCCCTTTTGACACATTGGAATGCTCAAGTGTGTCTTAAGGGGTCCTAGGACCCCTTAAGACACACTTGAGTTTTCCAATGTGTCAAAAGGGGTCATGGGGACTAGGACCCCTTAAGACACACTTGAGCGTTCCAATGTGTCAAAAGGGGTCATGGGGACTCCCTAGGGGTGCTAGTATGTCTTATCACGTGTTAGGACCCATAGGAGGTCCCCATGACCCCTTTTTGACACATTGGAACGCTCAAGTGTGTCTTAAGGTGTCATGTGGACTTCTAAGGTGTCTTAGTATGCCTTATCATGCATTAGGACCCGTAGGAATTCCCCATGACCATTTTCGACACAATAGAACTCTCAAGTTTGTCCTAAGGATTCATCGACCTCTTGGGACACACTTAACTATTGAAATGTGTCAAAAAGGGTCATTGGGACTTCCTAGGGGTCCTAACATGTGATAAGACATACTAGGACCCCTAGGAATTGCCCATGACCCCTTTTGAAACATTAGAGCACTCAAGTGTGTCCTAAGGTGTCATACGACCCCTTGGAACACACTTGAGTGTTGAAATTTGTCAAAAGGGGTCATGGGTACTTCTTAGGGGTCCTAGTATGCCTTATCACATGTTAGGACCCGTAGGAAATCCCCATGAGCCCTTTTGACACATTAGAAGTCTCAAGTGTGTCATAAGGGGTCATACAACCCCTTGAGACATATTTGAGTGTTGAAATGTGTCAAAAGGAGTCATCGGGACTTCCTAGGGGTCCTAATGTGTGATATGACGTACTAGGACCCGTAGGAAGTTCTGCTGACCCCTTTGACACATGAGAACACTCAAGTGTGTCCTAAAGGGTCATACGACCCCTTGGGACAAACTTAAGTGTTGAAATGTGTCAAAAAAGGTCATGAGGACTTCCTAGGGGTCCTAACGTGTGATAAGGCGTACTAAGACCCCTATATGTATATGTATATGTATATATGTATATGTATACATATATATATGTATACATATATATATATATATATATATATATATGTATACATATATATATATATATATATATATATATATATATATATATATATATATATATATATATATATATATATATATATATATATATATATATACACATATATTATAATATAGATATATATTATAATATAAAATATATATTACATACAATTTAAATATGAATACATATATATGAATACTATATATATATATATATATATATATATATATATATATATATTTACATACAATTTAAATATGAAGATATCATGTGATATATTGTAAAATACATATAAAATAATATATAATATATGATGTATAATGTAACATTTAATATTAATATATATTATATAATATTTAATGTAAAATGTATATTATATAATATTTAAAATATAATAGATATTATGTAATATTTAATATATATAATATATAATCTAATATATAATTTTTGATATATAATATATTGAACTATGGAGAAATTGGAGGGAGAAAGGGTTTGGAAATAAATTAAGAGGGAGAAAGGGGAGAGAAAATTTAAAATTCAAAATTCTGTTGGAAAAAATTGGGTACTCGATTTGGCTCAGTATTGCTTTGTGCACCAAACCTACCTGGTCAACTCTTGAAATGTCACAAAAACATGTTTTTCCTCTGTTTCTTTGAGTTCCAGACTTCGACCATGTAGTTGACAAATTTTTTTTTCACCCGAATTTGATGAAATGAAAAGGGTATTTTAAGGAGATTATCAGCTTTCTATCGATATAATTGCTATCAAATTTTGAATTTGGTAAGTAATTATTAGTTATTTTCTAATTGAGTTACCTCTAAAGTGTTGATTTATATACTGATTGAAAAATGGCTATAACTTTCAAATGGTATAACATTTTTGAAATCCAAAAAATGCGTCACATTCTATGCTTCGCCTACTATAAGGGAAAATAATAATAATTGAATTTTGGAAAGTTTTGAATGAGTTAAGGTGGTCAGACACGTGGGCTTTTTTATTCTGAAAATGTTGTAGCAGAAAATTCATAATTAATTATTTTTTTGGAATAAAATTATAAAAAAATATGCGTCACATCTGGGAAGGAGTCTACTACTTATATATAAAATCTTATAAAAAAATATTATCATTTGATCATGATTAAGGTGGTCAGACATACACTTACTTCTTATTTTTTTCCTAAAATTTTTGTACTGTTGTATTGAAATCTATACTTTTCACCAATTATATTAATTTTTTTTTAGAAAAGGCCTAGTAGTTTAGAAACTACATTCAATTTCCTATAGATTCTATTCTTACAACTTTTTGGTATTAGGTTGATAGCTAATTCAAATTTTTACGTCAAGTTGACGAACCCTGATTTGCTGATTTTTCATTGCCACTTAAGGGCATAGTTTGGCCCCTCATGATCTTGCACATACCCTAATCCTCATATTAATTCATGTATTGTGATAATTTTGGTTAAGTGTTGAGTCATTTCCTATCTTCCAACATGATCTTATATTTATCTCTAGATTATTTTAGGAAGTTTTCCTTATTCTACTGGTTTGATTGTTCCTTTATCTTTTGACTAACGATTTGAATGCTACTCTATACTAGGTATGGTTAATGTAACATTTTTTTGTATATTATAATAAATGGTATCATATATTCATAATATTTAGGGTAATCATTAAGTTATGTTTTGAAGGCATTTTAATTTTTTTATGAGCTAATTTTTGACTCATTTGAAGTTTTTGGGCTACCTAAAGATACTCAAGATTGACTTTATATTTTTAAAATAATTTTGAAAGCCTTGCTCAAGAATTCTTTTCCATTAAAGAGAGTGTTTGAATACAATTGTGTTCCTATTTTAAAACATAAATCAACAAGTTATTTTGAACAAGTGAGTATTCTTTCACATACATGTTGTAAGTTTTTATTAGTAAGAAGTGCATACATACCTTATATTTTATCATTATTTTTACTCTTCTTTACACGGGTGTATTGAGTGGTTGTGTTCAATGCATGTTTCGAGTGACTTGCCACTCCCATTTATTTAAAAAAATTCTATCTAATTGGCATAAAAAAAAGTTAATCTCCTTAGAGGTTTTCTAGTCCTACAATTAGTTTCTCCTATCTTGGATTCATTTTCATGCCACACTATTAACCTAGATTATTTTTAACTTATATGAAAGTAATCTGAATATTTAAAAATTCAAGTTTAATTATAGGCCCAAGCCAACCCCTTTCCAACTAGTCATTAGGTATTTTTTCCCATGTCAAAGGATTCAAATTATGTGTTTAGTCAAATTTAAAATGACATTGCCCTAAATTCATTTCACAACGCATATAATCCTTAATCCACCTATCATATGGACAACTTTATTGGACCAATTTATCTCCATGAACACCTATTAGTCATATTACAACTTTCCATAGCAACACTTGTATTATACTTTGCAAATCCCTACTTTTTCCACTAGCTCACTATCACATCCATTACATTGCAGTCTTCTTGTACAAGTCACATTTCATAATCACTTAAGACTATAATCACATCGACATCATTTGTGTTTATTGTTGCTTCTTGTCTTACACTTTCCAAAATAATTATATGAATGAATGGGGCTTGACCAAAGAGAATTATGCTCACTTAGCAAAGTCTAAATGTGTTTTTTAGCACTACCAATAATTTGTTATAGGTATAGATAACAAAGGAAATATTTATTTGTAGGTATAAAAATGCCATAATTTTGTTAGATTGAATCCACACACATTAAGTCTATTTTGCAAACATAGATCGCATTTCATGTTCAAATACGAGTCTGACAAGTTATGAGAAAGATCAAATTCAATTTTGTTGTTTGCTTGCAACAAATTGAAATGTAAATGATTTTGAGTTAACATTCAAAATTAATAATCAAAATGATAAACACTATGTATCAACTGTTAAAATTACCTAAATACCTTAATTCTTTTCTATTTTTGAAATTTCATCATATAATTTCTCACAACTTTAAGTTACATTATCTTACCATATTCATAAAACTTTTTTAATTAAAAAATAATTTTATTCATTAATAAAAACTAAACTAAAATTAAGTTTTCTATCACATAATTTTTCCCAAACTCTAAATTAAATCAATCAAATTGTCTTACTATGTTCATAAACCTACTGGAATTAAAAACAATAATTTTTTTTGATGAATATATGCCTTTTCCATTAATATAAAAAAAGATAGAGTACACTATTCACAAAAAAAAAAGGCTAGGGAATACAAGATCACCTCGCAAAAGGTCATAGGGCAAAAGCTGGAAGCATCAACTATTCATTAAAAAAAACAATCCTCAGACAACCAAAACAAAGGGAGGAGGATCTCTATCTTCCGAATTCCCCCAAACATTAGAGTCAGGGAGTGGGTTTGGAAGAGACCACCCATCTTCATCTTCTTTATCCTTCAATTCTCTTTCCTCCCCTGGGAGAAATAACAAGAGCCAAGGGACAATTCTTCACAATTGTTCCATTTCATTCTCATGAGAGATGGGTTCAGTGAACCACTACTCATGAATCATGGGTCAATGAGTTTGACTCAAAAAAACTACACAGTTAAATCCTGATAGCAATATCACAATTTGACTTGCTGTGGAAAATATCTCCTACTTATCAATTGATGAGCTTAAGGGGCTTTCTAATGAATGGTTCACAAGGCACAACACTTGGTGAAGGTTTGGCAAATGAGGATGCAAGTAGAGTGGGTTTAACCATGGAGGAAACTCTGTAGTTAAGCGCGCTCGAGCTGGAGTAGTACTGGGATGGGTGACCTCCTAGGAAGTCCCGGTGCTTCACCTCTGTGAGCATCACCTAGATCCAATGAGTACTAAGTGTTCCATTTCATTCTCATGAGAGATGGGTTCAATGGACCACTACTCATGAATCATGGGTCAATGAGTTTGACTCAAAAAAACTACACAGTTAAATCCTGATAGCTATATCACAATTTGACTTGCTGTGGAAAATATCTCCTATTTATCAATTGATGAGCTTAAGGGGCTTTCTAATGAATGGTTCATAAGGCACAACACTTGGTGAAGGTTTTGCAAATGAGGATGCAAGTAGAGTAGGTTTAACCATGGAGGAAACTCCGTAGTTAAGCACGCTCGAGTTGGAGTAGTACTGAGATGGGTGACCTCTCGGGAAGTCCTGGTGCTTCACCTCTGTGAGAATCACCTAGATCCAATGAGTGCTAAGTGTTCCATTTCATTCTCATGAGAGATGGGTTCGGTGAACCACTACTCATGAATCATAGATCAATGAGTTTGACTCAAAAAAACTACACAGTTAAATCTTGATAGCAATATCACAATTTTTATCCTTGATAACTTAATTCAAAACAATAATTGTATCTTTAATAAGTTAAATTGAAGAAAAAGGAAAAAATAATTACCTAGACACATGCCTAGTTAAAACTTTTTGAATCCTTTTCTGGTTTAACCGATATTTGGCTAACCCCTGGCGAAAAGGCCGCCCAAATATTTTACTGAACATACGAAAAGCTTGTCAGTGGAGATGGAGTGCATTGGGTGGTATGGACCCCTGATTGATCTGGCAGCCGCCTCTGCACACATCGGAGGATTTGTGCAGCTTGTTGTCTTTGTTCATCAATTTCATCCTCCTCAGGTTTTTCCCTTTCTTTCAATTTGCGCAGTAAATAGACTAAAGTGAAATGCATGCAAAGCTTATAACTCATTTGAAAACCTAAAGCTCTAACATCTTAAATATTCTAGGTAATGGCCATAATTTACATTTGTCCGGTCTTATGTAGAATATCTAGCAGCATAGTCTGAAATTGTTGCAGTCGAGTTGTGGAAATTTATCACATGCTTAAATTCTCCGCGTTCAATTTCCTGAAATGTTGAGGATCGACATTTCATTGAAGATATATCAGACGAGATATAGAGAAAACTGTCACATGCTTAAATAGTTCGTGTCCAATTTGCTGAAAAGTGAAATGTTATGGATTGACATTCTATGAATCATGCGTTGCCATCTAATCAGTTAAACAATTATGAAAAATTCAAGCACGGGGCAGACTAGATTTCAGACCATTAAAAATGACACTTTCGTCATTTTCAAATCCGACAGTGAAATTGAACATATTTATTTGCAGTCCAGATTATAGGCCGATGCATCATTCTCAGTTCTGACATTAGAATTGAACATTTTTATTTTTAGACTAGATTATAGAATGTAGGTTTTTTTTTTTTCTGAAACAGAGTTTCGAATTTAAACATTTTTGTCTAATTTCAAATTTGGATGATGCGCCAAATTGACAATTAAAAACACGTGTTGACAATAGCTTGTCGTACTTTTGAGAATTTTATTTACTGAAATTGATTACAAACGGTGGTATATATATTGTTGTTTCTCATTTTCAAGAGGATAAATTTTTGGGCTATAATTTATTGTTTGTTTGAAACTTTCTGTGCGGATATGGTAGTCTGTAAATTAGCGGTAAATTATCAGGCTTTAATTTTTTTTTGTTAAAATTTTTATGTAAGAAGATGCTAGGCTCTAGATTATGTTACGATGATACTGTAGTTCATGTGCTTTGCATACACATTTAGAGTTATAGTATTTTCCCACAATTTGTGCTGCCCTTTATGAAGCAATGATTAGACTTAATTCATACCATACTCAAGGTTCTCGCTTCAGAATTTCCATTACCATCTAAATTGATATATTCATATTGCTGTCTAAATCGACACGCATTATTCACTACTTCATAAATGTTTTTCCTCTTGTTTGTAATGTCCTCATTTTTAGACTTATGGGATTAGCTTGGTTTGGCGACCCTCACAGGCTAATTAGGTGATCAAAGGGGGTCAGATGGTGGAGCCAGCGTTGGGATTCCATTCTGGAGGTTCAGATTATCAGGTCTGCTTTTCATTCGAATCATTTTGGTCAACTTACTATTTTTAGTAAGTGGTATTTTGGGTATGGCTAGGATTAGCAGGGTGTCTGCTCGAAGTGTTAGATATCTCAAGATCGAGTTTCAGATAATCTCCAGTTTGTGAGACTTACTATTTTTAGTAAGTTTATTTTTAGCAGTTGGCTATTTTTGACAGTGGGTTATTTCCGATAGGGCAGTTTGCATTTGAGGCTTTGGTGTCAAAAATAAGTTTGTTTCAGTTGGCGGGATTTAGAGGCTTTTGGTTTTTAAAGTTATCATTATTAAATTAAATTATTTTAATTTAATAACTTTAATACTTTATAACTTTAATGTTATAAAGTGAAGAGGTCATTTAAAAGGCTTTTTAATGAAAAAAAGTGAAATTGTGCTTTTTCCGAAAAAGCTATATATTCTACTCGAAAAAGCTCTTTCAATCATCTATTGTTGAAATCATTTTTTATTAAAGTTCATGAAGAAGACAAACCCGGCTAGGGTTTTGAGGATTGATTCCTCTTCTCGTAATTTGAGCCATTATCTGTTAATGGTGAATTTTACAACTGATTATTTCTGAGATCACAATTCGGTGCTGTTGTATATCGGATTGGTGAAAGTTTCAAATCTGAAGTTTGAGTTTGTTGATGAAATTGTGTTTGCTAATTCAACACAAGAAGTTCTGGATTAATATTTTGGAGGCTGTTATTTATTTTTGATTATCGAAAGTGATTGACAAAGGGAGGATTATTGAATTTTTTATAGATTGTATGCATTCTTCATGTTGCGACTACATACCAGTGGAAGACAATTAATTGCAAGTGTGAGTACATCATATGGGGCCGCGTCAACCTGGAATTCTGGCACGTGATTTGTTGGAGGCTTGCGGCAGCATTTCTGGTCACGTGAGTGATCAAGCAGGGCCGTTTGACAATATTTCTTGGACACCGTACATTCCTGGATTAGTCACGTGTTGATTGGAGTATCCACGTGAGGGAAATCTGCAGGGTGGCCGTTCATATTATGATAAAGTGACAGTTAATAAGGTGGCGGCAACAATTGTGTGGAGACGTCACAGCTGAAAGGGAATTTGCGGTTACAGGTGCTTTAATAAATTTTCGGAATAAGTTGTTTATGTAATTTGTTTGCAAAATAAGGTTTCTTATGGTGATAATTTAAGAGGAAACTATTTGTTTGCAATTTGATAGTTCAAGATATATTTTCAGAATTGTTCTTGCATGAGCATTATTAAAATAAAGTTGCAGATATTTCAAAATTATTATTAAATAGTCGAAAAGAGCCAATTTGGTTCTTCTCAGTGGTATTAGAGCATTTTTCCTGCCATCCCGTGGGGTCTGGATTCATTTATTTTTTGAAGTATTTAAAAAGTGACTAACACTTCCATTTTTCCTAGCTATGGATAAATATAGGAGATCCAGTTCCGGAAGTCATCATAGCAGTAAGGGAAATAGAGCGGAATTAAATGTTTTAGTAGAAAGCATGGAGAGACTTAGACTGTATCAGCAGAGATTGGCAGAGAGTTTGTCGGATCTAGTTACAGTAGACAGGGCAGCGAGATATATGGTCTCTGCCTTTAGAAGGCCGACGTCGAGTTTGCAGGAGAGAAGGCTAGAGTTTTCTCCAACAGTAGTCCATGATGCTGATGTTCCTACATCTAGTTCAGCACCTTCTATTCCCATCCGCAGTGGTGGTGATGGATTTATTGCACAGGAGCCAGTGGGTGTTACAGTGCCATTGGTTGATAGTAGTGCTGAACATATCCAGGTTGAGGCTCCCAGAGCAGTCACTACGGATTGTACAAAGGCAACTGATGTTGCAGTTATCATTGAGAGTTCAGACTCTTTTATGGAGGGAGTTATTATTGGAGATGTTTATGTCAGCTGTAGTAGTGTTGCTCTAGTTCAGGAGGTAGTTGCTTCCTCAGATAGGACTGAGGCATGTACGGAGTCTCCCAGTGGTGAGGTTGGTGATCTGGGCATTACAACGGGGTCATTTGATGACAATTCGTGCTCTAGCATTATTGGTGCACATCTTGACGTTGAGTCATGTGTGCAGAGACACGTGTCTGCAGATGAGATTTCAGCAGGAGATGTGAGAGTTGATAGTATAGACACATTTGATGACACTTTTGAGGATGCTGTGAGTTGCATTGGAGATGACACCCCCTGTGAGATGTTGGGTGATGACTGCGAGGAGCGTAAGAGTTCTGACAGCTCAGAGATTTGTGATAGCAGTCGCAGTGTGGGATCAGTACAGGAGACAGTGGTTTTCTCTTGTGTTGAGGATGTGAGCATGAAGCTTCCTAGTGATGACACTCAGGATGGGAGTGTTGCAATTGATTTGGACGACGTAGTTTCATGCCATAGTTCAGTTGATTCACATGATGACATTGAGTCGTGTATGCAGCCAAAGTTAGTAGAGGAGATGCAGATAGATGATGTGTACACTGGCATTGCAGATATCTCCGATGCGGAGAGCGAGGATGATGAGTGTTGTAGTATTTCTGGCTTTCTATATCTGACTTTGGGTGTAGATTCAGCGTTGTCATATGGTGGTGGTGGGTTCCAGGATTTTGTGTTACAGGGACTCACAGATTAGGACAGGGAAGCTTATGAGTGGTAGGAGTTTGTTACAGCCAGGGCTTCCACCTTTAGAGACAGGGTTACTTCTTCGGTAACTCATGAGGATGTGTCTCAGGATCTGGACTGTCAAATGGTTGCAGAGGACGAGGTAGCTGGAGATTGTGTTGAGTCAGATTCAACAACAGCTTCCTCAGGGCTAGATGAGGACGTGTCCGATGCCTGTACTCAGTTTGTTGATGTGTACTCAGATGAAAGTACATAGAGAGACGATGATCTTGAGGGGAGTTTGTTGGATACAGCTCTCTCTCATAGTGTAGACAGTGCGTCCGAGGTTGTTCATAGGAGGCCTGTTGTGCAGAGTCATCATGTGACTAGCCAGTTGCGAGTTGATGAGAGAGATATTACTTCTACTCTCGAGCATTTTGATGCCCCTCGTCAGTTGTTGGCTGTTTTTGGTTGGGGTGCTCCTATGACTGATGAGTCCAGCGGTGGTTACCTCTCATTGACAGAGATTCATTTGTTGCATGAGGTTGTCAAGATTTTGAGACAGAATTACTTACAGATGGTAGCCGACCGAGATCACCTAGTGGAGTGGGGGAGTACAGCTTATGAAGCACTGATGGATAGAGAGGAGGAGGTGAGTGAGCTTACCCAGCAGCTCACAGCGACTACTGAGGTGTTAGAGGACACTTAGCGAGCTCTTCAAGAGTCGCAAATCCAGTTAGAGGAGGTGACCGTGGAGTTGGAGCATTTATGGTCCACACCAACCCCAGACCCAGTTCGATTGCACATTGAGGTGGTTGGTGGTGAGTTTGCTCCTACAGTTGGTGTTGAGGAACATGATGTTGTGGTAGACACATCTGTTCAGAATATGGGAGCACTTGGTACGGTTGAGGTAGGAGTACCAGTGGAGTCGAGCTCTCAGGTTGATTTGCTTCCCTTAGCTGGGAGTGAATCCATTTCATCATCTCACATAGCTGATAGCATGGGACAGTTGGTTGTGCCACATTTTCAGAAGGATCAGTTGTGGATTGCGGGGGAGCATGTTGACGCTTCCACGTATAATTTCTACTGCACCGAGTCTTTTATGGAGTATTTACTTGAGAGTGCAGATGTTCGACAAGATTCTTATAGAGTGTCTGAGGGTACTCTCATCTGAGGCTCTTGTGCTATTCGGAGGTTGGCTGGGAAGATTGTGGAGACTCTTTCTACTATGCTTCCCCATAAGGATTTCGAGGTTGGGTTTGTTGAGAGGATTGCTCAGGTACCTACCCAGCCTACAGTTATGCGGAGTTAGAGATTGGAGCCATCTCTTGATTCCCAGTTTGGTAATGATGTGCCATTGATAGAGATTGGGGCTTCTTACCGGCATTATACGGTGGGGTATGCTCATCATTTTTCTTTTGACCCACAGGTGGAAGATTTGATCTCATGCAGGGGTAAACCGGCTTCAGTATCTTACCATCCATTATGGGATGGATTAGCACCATCGTTTGTAGATGGATTTGGCAGTTGCAAGTTGGACTACTTGCAGTATCCACACACCCAAGACAGTTTATTAGAAGTTAGAGTTGGTAACAGTGATTCAGGCACATTTGGTCATTGTTGTCTTCTCAGTGCAGTTGGGTGTGAGTGTGAGTTAGACAGGGACTTGAGTTTTGGCAGAGTTGATGTTTCAATTGGGTTGAGTTCCGTTGTATTGTTTCCTACATCGGCACCTATAGTTGGCCTTCAGATGTTGTTTTCAGTGGTGTATGTTCTGTTGATGTTGGTTTTTTCTTCACAGGAGTATTGTGAGGATAGGGACATTACTTTTGACCATCCTTGGGATCCGGGTGGTTTATGATGTTGCTTGTTTTCCTGATTGCTTGAGGACAAGCAATCTTGGGAAGGGAGGACTGTAATGTCCCTGTTTTTAGACTTATGGGATTAGCTTGGTTTGGCGACCTTCATAGGCTAATCAGGCGATCAGAGGGGGTCAGATGGTGGAGCCAGCGTTGGGATTCCATTCTGGAGGTTCAGATTATCAGGTCTGCTCTTCGTTCAAATCATTTTGGTCAACTTACTATTTTTAGTAAGTGGTATTTTGGGTATGGCCAGGATTAGTAGAGTGTCTGCTCGGAGTGTCAGATATCTTAGGATCGAGTTTCAGATAATCTCTAGTTTGTGAGACTTACTATTTTTAGTAAGTCTATTTTTAGCAGTTGGCTATTTTTGGCAGTAGGTTATTTCCAACAGGGCAGTTTGTGTTTGAGGCTCTGGTGTCGGAAATAAGTTTGTTTTAGTTGGTGGGATTCAAAGGCTTTTGGTTTTTAAAGTTATCATTATTAAATTAAATTATTTTAATTTAATAACTTTAATACTTTATAACTTTAATGTTATAAAGTGAAGAGGTCATTTAAAAGGTTTTTTAATGAAAAAAAGTGAAATTGTGCTTTTTCCAAAAAGCTATATATTCTACTAGAAAAAGCACTTTCAATCATCTATTGTTGAAATCATTTTTTATTAAAGTTCATGAAGAAGACAAACCTGGCTAGGGTTTTGAGGACTGATTCCTCTTCTCGTAATTTGAGCCATTATCTGTTAATGGTGAATTTTACAGCTGATTATTTCTGAGATCACAATTCGGTGCTGTTATATATCGGATTGGTGAAAGTTTCAAATCTGAAGTTTGAGTTTGCTAATTCAACACAAGAAGTTCTGAATTAATATTTTGGAGGCTGTTATTTATTTCTGATTATCGAAAGTGATTAACAAAGGGAGGATTATCGAATTTTTTATAGATTGTATGCATTCTTCATGTTGCGATTGCATACCAGTGGAAGACAATTAATTGCAAGTGTGAGTACATTATATGGGGCTGTGTCAACCCAGAATTCTGGCACGTGATTTGTTGGAGGCTTGCGGCAGCATTTCTGGTCACATGAGTGATCAAGCAGGGCCGTTTGACAATATTTCTTGGACGCTGTACATTCCTGGATCAGTCACGTGTTGATTGGAGTTTCCACGTGAGGGAAATCTGCAGGGTTGCCGTTCATATTATGATAAAGTGACAGTTAATAAGGTGGCAGCAACAATTGTGTGGAGATGTCACAGCTGAAAGGGAATTTGCAGTTACAGGTGCTTTAATAAATTTTTGGAATAAGTTGTTTATGTTTTTTTTTTGCACAATAAGGTTTCTTTTGGTTATAATTTAAGAGGAAACTATTTGTCTGCAATTTGATATTTCAAGATATATTTTCAGAATTGTTCTTGCATGAGCATTATTAAAATAAAGTTGCAGATATCTCAAAGTTATTATTAAATAGTCGGAAAGAGCCAATTTGTTTCTTCACATTGTTGATTATAATGGTTTTGCCTTGTGACAAATGCATCCACTGGTTGCCAGTGTAATAGAAAAATCAGACTCATGTTTACAGTTTGAGCATTATCCATTTGCCGATATAGTGTGGTCTCACAATCTTGAGGTCTGCAACAAAGATTTGGAACTTTATTTAGATATGATCTATGCCTAGGATGCATGTAAATGTATACAGCAGATTTTGTGGATACTTTTCACATTTCAAGATCAGAATTTTTTTGGCGTCTTTGCCTTCCCATGTCATTTGGGGTGGGACTTGGATCTATGCATCTTGCTGCTTCTTGTTTGATCACTGCAAAGGCCTCCTTCTACTGTTTCTTACAGTTTCCCTTGCCAATGGTATATTTTCTGATCTTCTTTTCCCCCCTACTTCTTTGTGCCCTTGTCTGCCTAGGTTTTCTAGAGTTTTCTCTTTCACTGATGATATCACTACCTAGACTGGTGAAATTATATAGTAGCTGTATCATGTCATTATTTGTCCATGTGTCATCCATACACCTCTTTTCTTCCTTCTTATGTCTATCTTGCTTTCCATCTGTGTTATATTTTGCTGACTAGATTGACAAAGTTGTCAGCCTGGAGAATTGTGCTCCCAAACTAAATGAGCATTGTTGTGTATAAATAGAGGCTAGATTCCACTCATTTGAGGTGCAAACACACTCCCTCTGCACTTGAAATTCTCAAACAGATTTCTCTCTCTTTTATATTCTTTTTGGAAAGCAAATTTGAAGTACAGGGATTTGTTCTTGCATTCTTTGTTGGAATCTCTTATTTTGCAACCTGCAGTCTTGTGCAAAAATAGAATTGAGTTCCCTTGAGTTTATTTCTAAACTTGTTCTTTTTCTTTCCCAAGTTTCCACTACTCCATTCAGGGTTCCATAAGCTCATAGAAGGAGTATGAAGGAACCACAAAGCCCATAGCCTCCAATGTGGAAGAACATCAAAATCAGGTGCACATGGTCCTATTTCTTGTATATATGTTTCAGTTGCATTTTAGAGGAGGCATTACACTGATATTGCATGTTTAGTCAGTCTTACTTTAGGACATTGCTTTGCTTCCATTGACTTGAATAGATTAGGGCTATTTAGATTGAGTTCTCCTATTGCATGCAGAACTGCTCTAATTTAGTTGTTTATACTGGCATTCGTTTTTTGATATCTTGTTTATTGTTAGAGCAAATCACCGTTTTGGCCTTTTTCTGTACGATCACTAGAAGTCACCGAAGTGCATGCTCCAGAATTAGGATCAGCCCATTCTCTGTCATTTGGTTTCTACATCCTTTTCCTAGCCATATAATAAACAAGTACCCTCACTTGAGACATCTTAAGTGTTTTCCATGAGATGCACTTGCAAGAATAAATGTCTTTGTAATAGCTTTACAGCTCTTTTGTTCATACTGTATAACACAACTGTGCCTTAGCAAGTCATACGAGAGACTGGAGCTGATTTAAATTAGTAAGTATGGCATCTTACACTAATGTGATATTAGTTAAAATTTTGGTATGTTGCCCAGAATATGGATAGGATATCTTGACAGGTTGGAACTAGCCATTCCAATACCAGACAACTTAGAGCCAATGTATTTAATTTTTGACTCAAAACACATACAGAACTTCAAAGACAGAAGAGGAAAAAGTGTTTCTTTATCACAGAAGATTAAAAGATCACAGATACAAAGTGAACATAAACAAGAAAAATTCAATCATCAGTTTGTAAAGAGATCGCAACATATGCTTTTTTGGTATAAAAGGTTCTTTAAAAGAACTTGAACTGCTCTAACAAAGCTGTGATCTTTTACTGTTTTACTTATAGTTTGGTTCAGTTAGCATCAATGGATAGATTAATTCTAACCCTAGGTTGGCTTCTATTAGAGTGACTAACTTAGCAACTGAGGAAATTTATCCTCTCAGTGTATGCTTTGGTCATCATCCATTAATAGTATCTTTGCTTCAAATTGAAGTTTCTTTTTTCTCATTTACATCTTTGCATGATCAGAAATTACTTTATAAATTTTATTTACTGACATTTATTCACCTTAAGTGCTTGGAATTGGTTTACTATATCTTATTCTTCCTGATTTAATTTTGATTTCTTGAGGCAGATAGCTATTATCACTAGTTAATGATATGGGTTGTATTGCAGAGGCTTAAAGCTTCAAATGGCAGAGAGCTATTGAAGTCATTGCTACAGGTTGGCGACAACACACAACCATACTTTGATGTTTCTATGTGGCAGAGGCACGCGGATTCTAACATATCTGCTGGTGACATTGTCCTATTACAAAGTATTTACAACAATTTCCATTAATAGTCTAGTAAATATTTGCCATGTACAGCACACTCACACAGTCTGTAGAATAATATTATTCTAGCCTTTTTTTTGGTTAGGTTTAAGATGTCTAAAGGGCAATATGATCTCCTGATGGGACTTAAAAGCAACGAGGGTCAATGTTTGATATTGTTTTGGCAGACTTTAGCTTGATCTTTAAAGGATTATGACACCATTTTGTTTTTGATAGAAACACTAAAGAATTTAATTATTTCTATTTTTGGTATTTTTAATTCCAAATGTTCTTTTATTTCCTGTCTTTTTCTTTTTGATCTGTAAACTGCAACTGAGGTTCGAAGATTTTTATTAATAATAATATATTAAGGTACATAAATGGCCATCCATTGTCACCACGTAGAAATTGCATCTGCAATCATTCCATTAGCCAAACAACTACCTATTAGTTTCTGACGCCACTATCAGAAACAAGGTATAATTTACATTGATCCAAATAGGCCAGTCAAAACTACTTTCTACTGGTTTCTGATGCCACAATCAGAAACAAAAACTACTTTTCTAAAAACAACACTTGATATCTTGCCACCCAGTCTCAGCAAAAGGGTGGCAATGTCCTACTGCCTAACTTGCCTCTCAGCACCCAAAAACAAAAGGAAACTGAAAGTGTTCAGGCCCTCTGGACTTTGCATGTGAATGCGGAATCATTCTACATTTTTCATTTCCTGCAGATTCCTTTTTCTTTTTCACCGCGTCCATTGATTAGAGCCCTCCCCCAGTTGATCATCAGCCACAACCATCTTTCCTTGTGGAGGATTCAACACTAGGGATGGGGACTTATTAAGTGCTGATTTGTGAAGAGTGCTTGTAGGAGAGGGAGGAACCTTGTCAAGAAATTTTGGAGCCAAGGTAGTGAGAAGTTCCTTCAACACAGAAACTTTATCAGTGTTAGGAGCATCTTCAATAGTTGGAGAAATATGCTGGTGACTAAGTTTAGCCTCAACCCACCAAGTTCCGCTACTCCTGGGATTAGTTAAAATTTTGGTACACATTGAAGCACTATGCCCAATGCAATAACATCTACAACATCTAAATGGAATTCCTTTTTAATTGATCTGTTGTTTCCAGACCTTATTGCTAGATTTGATTTCAATTTCAGCAGGTAATGGTTTGGAGAGATCCATTTTAACCAAAATTCGAACAAATGTGAAAGATGGTTGGACTTTGAAAGAGGATTTAGAATTGAAAGATGAAGGCCAAGGACAAGTTTGCCAATGGCGTCCCGAATAGAAGCCAAGCAGGAGGAATCCCAAAAATGCAATGGAAGATATAGTAGACACACCTAGATGGGAGCTGCAATTGAGACTTCAGAAAGAGGATCAAACTCAAACTAGGGTTCATGCCTAGTATGGCATTATCCCACATCCATGTGCCCTTTTGCATTAACATATCTCTATCTTCAAGAAACTCACATATCATGTAAAAGAAACCCTTTGCACAAGGGCCATTGCAGATCTTGCCACCAAGAATGGGTTTCCATTTCTTCTTGATCCATTTGTTTGGCTCCATTAGACTAGGCCAAAAATAATGAAATCGACAAACTAATGTATTCTTTGTGTGTGTGTCTCTTCACCCTACAAAGCATTATCACCCAGATCTACAAAAGGCAATGGGGGCCTCACATGTTTGGGATTCAAACCAAAGCAAGAGGCATTGTGATTTGAAATACCAGAAGGGGCAGTAGATGTGCTTGAAACCCCAATGTTAATAGGAGTAATCTGATCTTTGCCAAGGATATAGAAGCACTCAAAACCCTAGCCTCAATATCTTTGCCAGGGATAGCAGGAGAAAGCACCTAGCCACCCAATGAAATTGAGGATTTGGAGCCATCCCCAACCTGTCCATATTTTGGGATACTGTGAACAATCGAATCATCACCAAAGCTAATTGCAGGAGATTTGAGAGGCATTGGTATGCCTAAACCTTGTAACATGCTAGAGGAGTCATCTTGTTGGGGGCCTAAATTGAATGCAGAGTCTGAAACACCATGGCATGAAGCCCTAGCACCAAGAGGATTCGGGAAAGCATTGTGTGCATGAAGAATTTCACCATGCCACACATGAGGGGGATCCATAAGAGAGTGACCCAAGGGCTTAGAAGAGATGGAGCCAACAATGCCCCCCAAGAGACCCCTAGGTTAGTGCCTTGAGCGTGGGAGTAGAGTGAAGGTGCAGTGTGAAGGATTTCGAGAGTTGAGAGAGCCATAAATTTTAGATATAAGACTAGAAAATCATTTCATTTCTTGTCTTTACCTTAAGTAGTGTGTTAGCATTTTAATTCACAACTTTGTGACAAAATGAAATAGATTTGAGGTAAAACCACTCTTCAGATTAGGAGGAAAAGCTCCTTGTAAAATAAAAACTAACCCAAAATTGGACATATGTATTTACAATTTACAAACTTTACAATGTTTTTAGTGGCGATTTTAGGTTCATGCTGAATTTAAAAGTATGTCTTTTTGGATTTACCCAAGGCAAAAAGACTAAGATGCTCTTCCACTTAAGGCAAACAATTTTAATATTTTTGTAATGTCTTTTTTTTGAAACAAGATTATAAAAAATAATAAATTATTAGTATGTGTGTGTGCTTACGTATGTATCTATGTATGTGTGTGTGTATGGGAAAAAGATATATAAGAGACACCAAACAATGAGAATGAACCATCATACAGAGGTTACATTTTTTATTGTCTGATAATTACTCCTTTGGAGAATGGAACATCATCTCATTTAAGTTGAAGACCTACATTACTAGATCCTTCCTCTTGACCCCCCTTGGATCACAGTTTGTTTCAAATTGTAATGTCCCCATTTGGGATTACCCTATATTTTGCTCTAGAATCACAAGTTCAATAAGCAAGGAACATGACATAGCTTTACCCAAAGAATGTGAAGCAAGATAGAACCTTGTTGAGATCCTGCAATCATATTAGACAAATTACTGAAGGTAAAATTCATAAGATCAACCATTATTAGGGTTTACAAACATATATTTATAATCATTTTAATCATATAACATATCTAATTTGTTATCAGGGTTCAACCATAACGAAGTTTGGATAAGGAGACATGATAGGGTGCCCAAGAGATCCTCTACCTTGGGCCCAAGAGTGGATATACCATTCCTATTGGCCTCATGTGGCCTTCCACCATCTCATATGGGGTGCCCAAGAGATCCTCTACCTTGGGCCCAAGAGTGGATATACCATTCCTATTGGCCTCATGTGACCTTCCACCATCTCATATGAGGTGGTGTACATAGTGAGGAATCCTATAACCATTCCCCTCCATCATCCCACCCTTATACACTCTTCTGCGAATGAGACTCCTTTGAATCCATCCCAACAATCACCCAATGTAGAGGCTAGGGAAAAACCTACAATAGGGTGAATATAGCAGGTTTCCACAATCCATGAACTGTTGCTGTTGATGTTAAAAACTTACACACAATCTTTCCCAGAAGCATAACAGCTACACTAGGGTGCCCAAGAGATCGTCTACCCTAGGCCCAAGAGTAAATATACCATCTCTCTTGGCCTAATGTGGCCTTCCACCATCACATATGAGGCGGTGTGCCTAGTGAAGTATCTTATAGCCTTTTCCCCTCCTTGTACTCCTCCCCTTACCTTTCCATGATTGATTATTGCTATTTTGAAATCCATATTATTACTTATGTCAATATATATAATGCTATGTGCCAGCTATATATTATTCTATATTAGTATGTAAAGAATTTTATTGCTGCATAGATCAGGCATACATTTAAATATACATATATGTGCATACTGAATAAACAGAAATGTTATTGCTTTTTGATTAATAATAAATCTGATCCTGATAGCTGTTCTGAAGTTGCTGATGTTCTTTGATGCTTTCTCTTGGTTGCCTGATCGCTGATATCTGTTCTGCTTTTTCCAAGCTGATTGCTAGGTTAATTGTTTTTCCCTGATTATTCGATGCCCCCTTCACAAATAAATTTCCCTTCTTTATACTGTCCATCTCTGGGGTCATGTCCCTTTGTTTTGAAGGGATGCATCCTTTCATAAAAAATCTACTGCCCTTAATTATGCTGGTTGGCTCCCCCCTTTTAAATTAAATGTTAATAATCAAAACTCTCACATTTTAGTTGGCCCTTCCTTGGATAAATTGCTGCTTATTTACCCTTGTCGGTCCTTGTTTAGAATCACTAGGGTATTCACTTGCTTTGGTCGCCCTTTTGAGTTTGTATTTCATTCCTTAGGTCGGCCGTAGAAAACCTGAATTTTGTTTATTAAAGCATGCAACCCATATAACGGGCAGGGGCATGACACAAACTAGGTTTGGTATGATGCGGGTGCTTTGTGGGTTCGTCCTAGATGAACTTTAGAGAACCCGCCAAGAATTTTCGCACTTTATTGCATCTGAATTTGGTCCTTTGAATTGTGTTGATGGTTACCCAAGCTGGCCAAGGTATTCATGGATGATCCTCTTGTATGTGGTTAGGCACACTATATAGGGGACGGTGAATCGGAACATGGATTTGTTTAATAGTAATATTTATATATTTCGTATTAATATATTTCATATTTTATGTATACATATTAATATCAGTGTTATTCAGGGACACATTTCCAGCATAATTTGACTTGCCTGGAAATGGGGACGTCCTGGAAACTTAGAAACTTTTGGAAACCCGTCCCCTGGCTGTCTCATAAAATTAATGTTTGAGTTTTGATAATTTGTTTGACTTCCACTCCCATGTGAACTCTCAATTTAAATAATTTAACACACACGCTATATGTTAAGGTTCTATAATGAATATAAGCATGCTTTATCTACGTTTTCATTTGAATTTTTAAAATTTCCCTATTTTTTATATAACTATCCCCACTGACATCCCTTGTTGTCTCCTGCTCCGGGAAAAAAATCTGTCCCGAAAACCGATTTCCCCGTCCCCTCGTGCCCCCATCGTGGAAACCTTGGGCAACTTAGATTAATATAAATAATTTTTTAATATTAAAATTTAATATTAATATTAATATTAATGAATTACTTATTAATATATTATTTTTTTAATATATTAATAATAAATATTAAATACTAATAAATCACATATATATTAATATTTCATACCTTATACCTAAGTTACTGGTTCGAGTTTGGTTTGAAGTTCGGGTTCGAAGAACCGGTTCGCAAGTTCGAGAAAATTTTGAAAAGGGGTTTGGGTTCGGGTTTGAAAAAATATGAAAGATTTAAAAAAAAAAATATATATACATATTTTGAAGCCTAGAAGCATGAGTTAAAATTAGAATGTCACATAGTATCATAAAAACAACATTTAAACAACAAAAACACCATAAACTTATAATCATAGCATCATGAATCGTGATCATACCATCATATACTTCAAGTTCAACATCAAAGATTCAAAACATTAAAACTAAAATTATCATAACATCAAGTTCAACTGTTCAAGTATCAATAATATCATTGTTTCAAACTTTCAAGTTCAACTAATGAATTAAAAATCAGTATTCATCTTCCTCTTCATCTTCATCTTCAACTTTAGTTGACTCAGCAATAGAGTTAAGGCCAATGGGATCAGCAGCAACAACAATAGTATGGGCGTCAAAATCTGCAAAATCATCTAGTGAAAGCCGAGAAGTGGAAGCATCCAAGTCCGCAACCTCTGCATTTACATCCCACCTCTTTGTGGTCCCTTCTTTGTATTCTTTAGTCTTGTGTGAGAGAAGGTGCAAGTTGTAATGCACGAATACCAAGTTCTCTGCTCTTTTTGATTGCAATCTTTTGCACTTTACTGAGTGGATGAAAGAATATGTGCTCCAATTTCTTTCCGATGTAGATGAATTAGCAACCTATGAAGACAAGACAAGGTAAGAAATTAAAATAAAATTATAAAAATTACTTGCTAGTCATGAAGATCAAGTAAATTAAAAATAAAACTTACTTGTGATATGATTTTTATTGCAAGGGGCTGCAATGTTTGGAATCTTTGGCCATGGAGGTACCACCAACTATAAGCATCCTTCCTAAACCGATGACGAAGAACATCGTTACTTAGATCTCTTGCATTCACAAACTCTATGAACTCATCCGTAATCATATCTCTCATATCATCATCAGGAAAGAGTCTTTCAAATGCTGCCTTGTATCCATCAGACACTTCTAAATCTCTATAGGGTGGTAGCCTTCCTGGTAGATCAAGATATTGGTTGCTATAATATTTGGGCGTCAATGCATAGGCAAGCAAATGTAGAGGTGTGATCATTTTGTTCCATCGTTCTACAATAATTGTTTGCAATTGTTTGAAGAGGGTCTCTTCGGGATCTTGCTCTTTTTCATTTACAATTTGCTTGATCTTCTCAAGCGTTGAGTCTATGCCATCATAGATCTCTCCAAGGCAAGGCCTATCCATGTCAGCGTACCTAAGCATGCTCATAATGGGCTCGGTGAACTTAATGATATATTCCACACGTTCCCACCATAAGTCATCCAATATCTTGCTCTTTATTGAAGCTGCCCTCTCAATGTTGCTTTGCTTCCATATAGCCCAATTGTTGCTGATTACCATACTGCAAAGTGGCTCTTTCACTTGCACAAGTCATCTCAAGACGATTAAATTTGATGCAAAATGAGTTTCAGCAACCTGTAACATAAATTAGAGCAAAAAAATACAACTATTAGATACATGCTTTATAAAAGAATACACATTACACAATAAAAAAAATAAAATTCAGAAATTGTAAGATACTAATTTTTTTAAAAAAATTCACTTACCTTCAGTAACTCCAAACGTGAGAACATTCTGAATTGTTTTCCCAATCTTTTGTAGCATAAGATTGAGTGAATGGACTGCACAAGGTGTCCAAAAGATATGAGAATAACGCTCTTCAACCAACAAACCAGCAACTCTACAATTCTTTGCGTTGTCTGTTATGACTTGGACAACATTACTAGCACCCACTTGTTCAATAGCAGAGATGAGAATATTAGCAATAAATTGCCCATCTTTTACTTGTCCCTCACAATCCACCGCTTTCAAAAACATTGCTCCTTTAGGGGACACCGCTAGGACATTGATCAAGGGACGGTTTCTAGCATCTTTCCACCCATCTGAAACAATTGTTACCCCTGTCTCGATCCATGAATCCTTTATGGGCTTCAATTGATCATCAATCCACTTGACCTCATTATCCAACAAGGTGGTTCGTATTTTCTCAAAATCGGGACCCTCATACCCTGTTGGAGCTTTATTGGCACTTCTCAACATTTGTCTCGAATATGGAGAGCGAGCAACATTAAAAGACAGCCCATTTGCAAACAAGCATCTTCCCACATCAATGTGGGCAATTTCCTGACTTTGATTTTGAAATGCAGTTTCTAGAGGTCCCTTTCTTTTGTGTGGAAGGCCAAGGGGTTCTTTTTCAGGCTCACGGGTAGCTGTGGTAGTAAAAAATGGGTGGTCTTCTATCACAACATCTGTGGGGGGTTGTGTTACCCTTGTTTTTTTTTTAGTTTTACCTCTATTGCAAATGCCATTAGCTGAAATTTGCCTATGTTCTTCTCTCTCTTTTGCTGCCTCATGCTCTTGAATATACTTCAGTACAGTTTCATTGGGTACATGTACACCTCTTTTTCCAGGGCATTTCTTGACTCCTCTACCAGAGTATCCACACAAATGGCCTACTACACGAAAATATGAGCTATTTCTTTCTACATCACAACCTCTACATTTCCAACGGAATGCACCACCTCTAGGAAAGGCTCTTATAATGTCAACATGTTTTCACAAAGGAGAATCAGAGTGGGGTTCTATTCTTTGTTCGGTATTGCCTACCGAGGATGAGGTAGATGCCATTGTAGTTCCTTTTCCTATGGGAAGAAATTTCAATTTGTATACATATTCATTATTCAATATAAAACTTAAAACTTTAAAGTTTAAAAGCAAGAGAATGAAAAATTATCGAAAAATGGCTAATATCTTATGGAGAATGAAAGAGAAATGAAAAAACTAAAAAACTTAAACAAAAATAAAAAACAAATGAAACAATAACTTACCTCTACTCATTGTAAGTTTGCAAAGGTGTACGTATGAGGCACAAACTCTTGAAGAAAGCTCACAAACCAATCTTGAAGAATCTTCCAACTCCTCCTTGCACAATCACGAACTTGCTCTTTTGCTCTTGCTGAAGTCAAATAGCTTACTTGCACACAATAAATGGTAATGAGAAGCACAAATTAGGCTTTCATAACAAACTTTTAGGGTTTTGGACGCCAAAAAATATTAAATTTTTGCAAATTTCGCAACTTACATGACGTGCGGGTGCCGAAATTCGTCGCAGTTCGCCCACAGTTTGCCATTTTCCACTGTGGTCTGCCCGGGTTCGAACTTCTGGACCTGAAGTTCGAACTGGGTCCGAAAATCCGGACCCTACCCGAACCCACAGGTGAACGGGACCCGAACTTCGGACCAGTTCGAACTTGGTCCAGTTTGGAAGGGGGAGGGGCGAACCCTGGTAACTAAGCCTTATACATATAATAATATATTAATAATCAATAAATATTATATATATGCATACAAACACGTTTTTGTACAGCGAACCCAAAATGAACCCAATACCCAAATTTTTCTTGACCGAAATTGCAAACCGAATCCTCGAATCCGAACCAGAGCCGACAACTTAGTTGAAGATGCAACCGCTGATGGCAGAATTGAAGGATGAAAATCCACAATTCCTGAGGGTGATCTCACATAAAATCACCATTGTGCAAATCTGATTTTGAATTGGAAAACACATACAATCAACAACAGACCATGACCATCTAAGGTCAAATATCAGGCAATATTAAAGATAGAAAAGGAATCTCATTGAGAAGTAAATCACTGCAGAAGAAGGACCCAGTAACCAGCCACTGGAAATAGATAACTTGATCATTCTAAACCAATTTCTGAGTATTAAATCTCATAAATAGAATTGATTATTAGCAATGGTTTCTGAATTATATGGATTTTATTTTTATTCTAATTGTGTAAACTTCTTTCATTGTGAGTTAGATTTTATTATGTAAAAAAAACATGGAAAATTTGAAAAGGGACATTACAATTGGTATAATTAGATTTTATTATGTAAAAAAAACATGGAAAATTTGAAAAGGGACATTACAATTGGTATACAAGCAACAATCTTGCCAACCTGTGTGTCTGAATCCAATTTATGTAGTTGAGAGAAAAGACTAGAGGCAACATTACAAGAGGCTAGCTGTAATATGCTAAACCGGAACAAATTAAATTCTAAGCAAATTCTGGCCATTTCATAGGAAATATTTTTTTTCCTTTTACTAACTTTTAACAGAAAGAAATTGTTTACTTTTCACACGAATATGAAATTTTCCAATAACCTATTTAACCATCTTCAAACATAAAGGAATTTCAATATTAAAAAGAAATTGCATTCACATGACAAAAGAATAATTAACAGTCTAAAACATCTGAAACAAAATTAACTGAATAACTGAACTAGCTAATTATATGCAAGAGATAACATAAATCTATATGAGAAAAGAGTAACTATGCTTTGATCCTTTCTGGTAATTTGTGTCTTTAATATCTTCTTGAGAGAGGGAGAGCATCATTAGAGGCTTTACTTCCCATCCATTGACATTTAGATCTCCCCTTACCTTACACAAGAGGTGCAGAAATGGGATCTAGTCTTATCATTGCCATCTGAGTCTTTGGTGTTCCAACATACAACAATCTTAGTCAGTCACACCCTATAGACTCCTCGCCTATGAGCATGACCTCCCATGACTAGACATGTACTTTTGGGTCATGTGACTGAGGGTTGCATGCTATTGCATAGCGCCACCTTGGCCAAGGTTTACAAATGCAAGCACTGTACTTCGTGCTGTTGGTATCCCACCTTACTTTTATAATTGAGTCCATAAGGCTCTTTTAGCCTCCTCGACCTTTGTTGGACTTACAGGCCAATTAGGTTATAATGGTCTTATAACCTTAAGAGTGGTGACTCACTGACATATGCAGAACATATATGGTTCTTAATGTTTCATGACCAAAGTAAGGGGAGTCCCTTCCCAACAGTTCTCAACTGTTATAAATATTTTAAGTATGATTAACATTATTTTATCCTTTATGTTTTTCCTTCCCAGGATAAGAGATGGAACCCCTCCCAACTTCTACTACTTTTCATATCTTTTTTTAAGACTTTATTGGTTAGGTATGATCCATTACATTCAAATAGATGTTTCAACATTCCAGTAGATGACATTCTGTCATAATCATAAAATGACTTAGGTTTACTCAACCAAGGAATCAGTCAACACTTACGAGTATTATAGTATTGTTACACTGTTAAGCTATTAAAGCAGATTTGGTAATTGACGACTGCTTTTAAGCAGATGAGGCAGTAAGAGAAAGTTTAGGTTGTGCTGGATAATGAAAGGCCAAAGTGTTATGACCACTGAGTTTCCTCTAAGTATTGTTTCTCTGTATACCGTTCCAATCTAATTGTAAATTAATCTGTGAGATATATGGATGATATAAATAATATGCAGATTCATATTCCGAAGTCATAATTCACTTCATAAAGACTACTGTATTGATTATATATGCTTCCATTACAGAGTTTCGAATGATTTAAACGTGCAGATTAAGCTACAGTATTGCAGACTATATGATATACGGTTACATACTGATTTACAGAATTATGAAAGGTCTATAGAATTCACCTCAGATAAATACAAACAGTTTCATTTTATCATGGATAATTCGGATATCATTCTTATGCAGAGCATGTCTACTAGTACGACATGAGCTCTACATGCAACTCTATGATTCGAAGAATTCAATCAATTGTAATGCTTATAATGAATTGATCCAATATGTGATGCAAGATATGCGGTGCTAATCCTTCTTCCTTATATGTGATGCAATGATATTCGTTTGCTGCTAATGCTTATATCGAAATGAACTAAACATTCTTTCACTCAATCGTGCTATGCATAGCAGATTACTTCATTCGATGAGAAAATATAAACTTCGGTTTCAGAAATATAACTTTATATTTATAATGAAAAGATGGCTTGCCTGGTTAAGCAATGGAGAATGGAGGCAATAAGGGATTGATTCCCCCTTATTCCTTGCATAATGAGAATCTGAGCTATATGCAACTATTGTAACTCCATCTCCAAAACAAATGCCTATTGCAGATCGATAGTAATCAAAACTATCCTGTAGAATGCTGGTATCATTCAATTAAGTCGTAACCTCTCTCAATGAGAGTCGATAATTTTAAATAAAGAGGCAATGCCGTCCAAGAATGGAGGAGTTACCTTCCGCCACCTTGAGGTAGTTAAAGATATGTGCCAATCATGAAGAGATAGATATAATAAAATGAGTTATGAATTAATGTTATGATAATCACTTTTCTTCTAATGATATTATATACATTTATGCCCCCAGATATATATATATATATATATATATATATATATATATATATATATATATATATATATATATATATATATATATATATATATATATATATTTATGTCTCCCGTATACATATACATATACATATACATGCACACATGCAAAGGTATGCTTATAGATGCTTGGTGTCAAATCCCACATCTCCATGCATACAAATGTATAAACTCATTGTAGATGGATACATATATTTGCTTATTATTTCACGACTATATGTATGTGTGTATGTATGTAGTCCTACCATTTGCATACATGCACATATGAAAATTGGCATTCAACACACGTGCATATATATATATATATATATATATGCGAATGTGCTTATACATGCTTGGTGTCAAATCTCACATCTCCATGCATACAAATGTATAAACTCATCATAGATGGATACATATATTTGCTTATTATTTCATGACTATGTAAATGTGTACACACATAGTCCTACCATTTGCATACATGCACATATGGCAATTGGCATTCAACACACACACACACACACACACACACAGAGAGAGAGAGAGAGAGAGAGAGAGAGAGAGAGAGAGATAATTATAAGGTTGTTCCATTAAAATTGATAAAGGAGATGCTCAGGATATATTCCTTTCATCATAAAATAAGTACAAATTTCTTATTGAAGAAATATAATTCATTTTAATTAAACAATGAATAAGGAAAGGACCTCCAACCCCACATTGACAATAGGTGACTAATGGCCAACTAAACTTTAACTCCCAGAGACCTGATGACCAAGATATTTAGCTATAGGTTCTGACTCAGATGACAATTTCGACCTTTCTCCATCTGCCTACATCCTCTCTCTTCTATGATACTCTCCATCCCTTTTTTGAGGGTGATCATTCTCCTGCATCCGCTGACATATGAAGAAGTTAGCCATACTTACATCTTTTCCTAATAATATATTAAACATTTCTAGCTAGCATGAATCATTTAGGTTTACCATCATTCATCCAATTTGTCAGTATACATCATTATCCATCCATAAATACATTATTCCTACAAAAGCATCTTTATTCAATAATCTTCATAATAAACATATTTCAATATCAACTTCATACTTATAGTGAAACAATTAAAACCGTAATTTGAAAAGTCCACAACGAAGGGATGTAACACTAGCAACCAAATTAGAGAAAATAAAATGACTGATCACGAGGAAAAACATGACTGAGTGAAGGCTTATATGCAAAGACATGAATACATGACAGTTGCTCCTTCAAACGCTCCAACATATGAATAATGCAATCAATTCCTTGAGGCCTACATGAAATAATGGAGGAGAACGTAGTTATCCAAATCATTCAAGGTCAGAACATAACTATAGAACTCCACTTGGATCACCACCCTGAATCGGACAGCTCACATTCTTATCTAGTATTGAGCAGCAGTGGGAAAAAGAAGAGCCATACATGGCAGGAAATCACTTTGATGAATGCATCAACACATACTCAAGACTTGATCTATATATATCAAAAGATAAATTCCATTTATACAATTTCATAATGCAACATCAAGAAATATTTCAAGAAAAGAAAAAAGAACAGAAAAGAACGTTCAGAACCAAAACCCCAAGAAGTCGATCTATACAATATCATAATGCAAGATCAAGAAATATTTCAAGAAAAGAAAAAAGAACATCCAGAACCAAAACCCCAAGAAGTCATAAAAAAGGTTACAACACTAGATCAGTCAATGTTTTGAACCCAACTCTATTCTAAGGAATTTCCTCCCAATCAACAAAGAAAATTTAATCTATTGCAAAAAAGATTGAGGACAACCTAAACAAACATAGAAAAGAAAATCTTTGCTTCTTATGCAAGGAATCTTGGTTGCCAATTCACAAGTGTCGGAGCAAAGAGGCAATGACACTAGAAAACGAGTTGGGAAAATCTATTGTAGAATCAGAAAGGAGGTGGAATATGAGGAAGTAAACACGTTAAAGCCACAAGCTAAAGAGAATATTTCAGTAGTTTTAACCTTTGGTTTTGAGCATACTAGAATTGTTAGATCAGCAATGAATGATAAACAATTTTGAAATGTTGACACTAATTGGCTATAAAAAATGAAGCATTTGGAAGATACATGTTTAGAATTAGGCCAATATGAATGGTCTAAACAGGAAACAGATTTCTAATTTGACAATAGGAATAATTTCCACTATCCTTTGGGTTGCAGGTAATCCACTTTTTGAAATGGATGTAGAGAGGTTTACCCATTAGGATAACCCATGTTTTGTAATAAACGTAGAGGCGTAGCTTGGTTCAAGATGATATAAGAGTAGTGTAGTGGAAGATGACTGGGGGAATCTTTCTTCATAAAGAACAACCCCAAAGAAAGTTAGCAGTTGTAGGGACAAAGCAATTAGTAGAGTTGGGTATGACTCAGGAAGATTTGCAAGACAATGTGAATCATTGAGCAAAATTGTTTGAAGACAAGAAATTAAAAGTTGGTCAATGAGACTTAGCAACAGATAGGCATTTAATGAAATATATAACATCACTAGAGAAGTTCATAATATTTCTATAATTGATTTGGGATCTAGGTATTCCCATGAAAGACTTAATCAAGTGAATAATTTTCTTGGAGCATCTTAGTTTGGGGTTTCTTGAGGACAGACAATCTTGGAAAGGGTGGATTGTAATGTCCCCTTTTGGAAATAAGATTATAATAATGATAAATTTATATGCACACACATATATGTATATATATGTATGTACATCTATGTATATATGTATATATATGCACACACACATGTACATATATACATAGCTATATACATATATACCTATATATATGTATATATATGTGTTTGATTTTTCTTTCTTAGTTCAAGCCGACATATGTTTATACAACTGACAAACTATTGCTTAAAAATAATTAAATAAAACTAATTGAACTACTACCCTAACTATGACTGAATGACACACTTGTTTAATTACAAATGATATCATCCACTAATTCTTATATTACAATAGCTCAACTATCAGATGAATTGCTGATCAAAACATTACTATTATCCCTGAAAAGCTTTCATCTCTCACATCATGAGGTAGATGATTTAGAAGTAACTGACTTGAGCTATAAATAGTGAACACTTTGTTGGAGTTGATGAGTAAACAACCCATAGCTCCCAAGAACACCTGCATGCAAACACTTGTCACAGAAAGAGAGAGAAGCAAGAAGCTAGAGAGACTTGAACGCATGGATCCATGAAAGAGGAAACATTCTTGATGTGCAAAAACAAAAGTTGCAATTCAATAAAATGAATGTTCTCAATTAAGATTACAAGAGAGATCAATCCTTATAAAAGGAGTTCTGAAACCCAAAACAAGTAAAACTTAGGCTGCATGATAATAATTAATAAAGCAATTAATTATTATATGCCTAAAGTTTAGCTTAAGTAGAAAGAGATAATAAGTTACTTAATAATTAAATCAATATGATTTAATTAATAAGTAAACACTTTATTACTTTAACACCCCCCTTAAGATGAACTTTGGGAGAAGCTAAAAACCTAGAAAGAACTACTGAAAGCAAATGGGTCCCGACACCAAAAGGCCTGATCAGGTACCCAAGTACAGAAGAGTCTCTATAAAAAAGGAAAAATAGAGAAAACCACATGGGAAAAACTCTACTCCAAAAAGAGATGAAGACTAGTCTGAAGGATTGAAGAAGCCTCCAAAACTAGGAATGTTCCAGAAAATAGGAACAAGGATGAACATGTACAACATTATTGAAGCAAGAAACTGCAAACTTTGTCAAGAAGTAATTGCTGATCTGAAGATCCTCCACTGAAATATGACAAGGTAGAAAAGATTGTAATCTACATGAGTGCCCTCAAATGACACTACTCGAATCAGGAGGCAAACAAAGGCAAACAACTGAAGTCGAAGATACAAAATACTGTAATTTGCACGAGTGCCCTCAAATGACACTACTTGAATCAAGAGGCAAACACCTGAACTCGAAAATATAGATGGCATAAATTACCAAAAGTCTGAAGAGCTGATCAATCAAAGCAGAAAGAGTGCATCCAAAAACAGGAAAGAAAGAGTGTTCGTATGGTAAATGATCCATCTCACCGGAATGCATAGGTACCCAGCCACTGCATCCGCCTAGTACATAGAATCAAATACTGAATACCTAGTGTTATTGCTAGCCAGTTACTGAGAAGGGGGGGGGGGTGAATCAGTAAATACTATTTCTATCTCAATTAAACCTTGTATGTAGATTTTTGCAGAATAAACAATATGTAATTAACCATTCATAAACAGAAATAGAAATACTCAGAACAACACAACATATGTACATGGAAACCCTTGGTTAGAAGGAAAAAACCACGGTGAGACAGAGCTCACAACTTCACTACTGCAGTAATAAAGGTGCCCTGTTAAGAGCTTACAAAACACTTGTAAGAGTGCTACCCGGTAAAGGGATTTGGTAGAAGATCGGTTAAGATCTTGACTCTGTTAGGAGTTGCCTTGTTAAAGGACTTTCAACACCAATTAAGATGTTACCTGGTTAAAGGATTTATACAAAGAACCTATTAGGGTTCACCATGATAGAGGGATTTGAATATGCTTTAACATAATAAAAACAATGATCTGAATTGACTCTTTTTGTTTGATTAGATCATACCTATTAACCTTTCTGCTCTGCTTGGCTGTTGAATCTCTCTTTCTTTCACCTCTTGTGATCGTAGCTTCTCTCAGAAGATATCTCTCTCCTGCTCTGTATTTTCAACAACACTTCTTTTGTGTCCTATGGCCTGTATTTATAAGAAATTAATCTTAATAAAAGCTCAACTTATAGTACCGCCAAGCTGTAAACTCACCCATAAGTCATGCAGCAAAAAGAGCTTTGCGAGATGATCTTGAGTTTACCTTGAAACATCCGCGTAGAAATAAAACTAACTCCTGTTAAAAAGCTAATTCCAGTTCTAAACGATGGATGCTCTGTATAATCCGGTGCAGATTATTATGCACTCAAGTGGTATCAATCTTGTACCCGATTGTGTACTATAAGACTGGTTCTATGTATACTGTTTGATCTACCGGTGCATCTCCTCTGTTTAGTCTACCGGTGCCTATTAAGGAGTATGAGTGGTCAACCGGTGTACCAGTGGGAATGATGTTTGCACCTGACTTAACCAATGACAACTTAAATATGCCAACACATAGCTCACACTGTTGAACCAAGGAAGCAGTAAAACCAACAGTAGAAACCCCCCCATAATGCTGACAAGGGATCAATGACAGGTACACTGAAAAAATCGTCCAATATGAACTGCATGATACCAAAAACATCGAAGGTGCAGAGAGAGTACAAACATAAATAAAAATACCTGAGGCTAATGTCATTGGAGGAACACTCACATGACAAAAGTAGATGGCAAACAAAGGCAAACATCAACCCCCCCTGGCACTTTATAATGGAGTGCGAGTACATAGAGCACGAACATGTGCAAGATCCCATACATGTAATAGAATGACACTTTATCTCAGTGCGTGTGCATAAAAGAATGCTACAGAAATGAAGTATACACTGCTCAAAGAAGAGCGAAGGCTGTTGAAACAAAAGAACAGCCTAAGACGAGTCATTCCTCAAAAGGAAAAGATCTTACGACCTGAAACATCCAAGATATCCACCAGATTGCAAAAATACAAGTAAGTGAATAAAATATACCTAGAGCAGAATCTAGAAAAATGACTCACAACACTGGAAAGGTCTTAGAACAAGCTTTCCAACGATATATCGTTTGTCTAAAACGGAGTCTGGATGCGCAAGATAGAGCTCCTGGAGTGCAAAACTGAACATTTGTCTTTGATAGTAAAAAACACCATCAAAAAAGCAAAATCAGAAATTCAAACCTCTTGATTTGGATAGAGCTCGGAACAAGCTTTCTGACGATATCTCGTTTGCCAGATTTCGACACCATATGCTCAATTTATGAGCAAAACCCCACAGGTATGCTGAAGGGCCCAAAAAATGGTGTAGAAGAGTGCTGATGCATGCTGACGTCAGCAAATGACGGGCTTAAAATTGATGGCCATATGGCCGTCATGGCCAAAATACGCCCGGGGGCCAAAAAAAACTTGCCCTTGGTCGCCATATGACCAGGGGTTGAGGCTGCATCTGCTAGGAGGGTAAATTTGACGGCCAAATGGCTGTCGTCGGCAAAAAAACTGCATACTTGCATCGGGATGCGTGCCAGGGTCGTACGATCATGGTATGCAATTTTTTTTTCTTTAGAATGCAACGTTGCCAAACTCGCATGTGCCTTATATGGAAATGGGGGTTCTTGGCCGCTCTAGGCTCAACAGTGAGGTCCGTTTGAGCAAAAAATGTTCCAAAATACTAGTGACCGCCTCGGGATTTGTGCCAGGGCTGGTTGCAAGTTTTTTTTGCCACAAATTCTAACTTTGTCCAAATTGGACAAATTTTATATGGATCTAGGGGTTCTTGGATGCTCTGAACGCAATTGTGAGGTCCGTTTGAAGCCAAGATGACTAGAAAAAGAGGTCCCCCCCAGATTCAACGAAAAACCCTTTGAAACTGTAGATCTGACGAACACGACCGAATCTCTTAGAAAGTGGACATGGGTTACATATTTGAAGCTCTGATACCATATTAGAGTTGATGAGTAAACAACCCACAACTGACAAGAACACTTGCATGCAAACACTTGTCATAGAAAGAGAGAGAAGCAAGAAGCTAGTGAGGCCTGAATGTATGGATCCATGAAAGAGGGAACATTTTTGATGTGCAAAAACAAAAGTTGCAATTCAATAAAAATGAATGTTCTCAATTAAGATTACAAGAGAGATCTATCCTTATAAAAGGAGATTTGAAACCCTGAAAAGGTAAAACCTAGATTGCATGATAATAATTAATAAAACAATTAATTATTATATGCCTAAAGTTTAGCTTAAGTAGAAAGAGATAATAGGTGACTTAGTAATTAAATTAATATGATTTAATTAATAAGTAAACACTTTATTACTCTAACACACTTAACATAGTATGGGATTTTTGTACTAAAAATAGAGACTATTAACAATAGCAAGGGCTACAAATAGCTTTGGCTAAAAATAGAAAATGCCTAGTATGCTCTCTTTGAAAATGTTGACAACTAGATATAGTGTGTAATGTTCCCTTCAAAGGAATAGTGAAAAGTGACCACTTGGCCTATTTAATTCTTGTAGGCTAAAGTCAAGTTGTAAGGGAATAAATTAAATAATATTATTTGATAAAGTAGCTTTATTTAATTAATTTGGTGAAGTGACATAAAGCGACTTAAGTGAAATATTAGTCACTCTATTAATTGGACTTTAATATATTATTTAAAATAGGAATTTGAAAAGGTTTGTGAGAATGTTCTACTGGGTTTTTTAAAAGGTGATTTTGGAGCTCATTTCTTCATGCTTGGTTTATTTTCTCATTTTTGGATTTTGAGAGTTTCTCGTGCAATGAAAACCTTGGGACAAAAACCCTAAAGTCAATCAATTTCGTTAGTGAAACTATCTACACTAGCTAGTGATGGTCGAGCTATTTAGTTTCCACATTTGGATTCAATGGTGAAGGTTGAAGAAATTTGTGAGTCTTTATTAAAAACAAATTTCTGATTTGTGATGTTTAGGAAAGATGGATGCCATAGTTGCATGAATATCCTCGTGTGGGTGATTTACTCTTGCAGTTGGATAACATTCTTATTTGGTGGACAATCATTTTATACACCATGATAAAGAAGAGCTGGGCAATTTGATACTGAAAGCAAAAGGTGGAATGTTTTAGTAGAGAGTTCAAAACCATTCTCCTTCGATTTCCAATGCACTTTACTTATTGAGCTAGAAGTGGGAGTTTATTCTGAGGAAGGCGATTATAGAAGGGAAGAAACAAACAATCTTTTTTGACATGAGGGTTTGGGGTCTTGTTTCAAGCGTTTTAGTATTGGCAATGTGAAGTTGACCTCCCAGATCGACATGAAAATTGAATAGGGATTGATCGAGTATTAGAGAATTATTCCAAGGTTAGTATTATCTGAAAAGGACAAAAGTATGTTGTGGAATATAGATTATTCTTTGAAAGTTATTGCTGGAGCCTCATGCGAGTATTAGAAATTAAGAGAGGCGTCAAGTTGGGCAATTCTAGAAAGATTTTTATCATTGTCAAATCATGTGTTGTTAGGCATTGTAAAGAGAGTATGCGTCCTCCCAAAAGACTGTCCACAGTACAAGGACATTTTCGAGACTTGGGGACTTGGGGGAAATGTCCTCCCACAACACCACTACCTTTGGCACTTTCGCTTGCTATATGGCACATGCCATTATATAGTGATTGCAACCTTAAACTTTGTGAAAACTAGTTTTCCTTTCATGGGGCACTCTCAAAGATCTTATATTGCAAATTCTGCCTCAAAGACTTCAATTCACGTAAATTGTGTATCAAAACCACCCCCATTGCCACTTTGATGCCGTCCCCTTATCGTCCCTGCATTGTCCCCAAATTTAGACCCTTTGTAATGTCCCCGTTTTTAGTCATATGGGATTAGCTTATTTCTATGACCTTTGTAGGCTAATCAGGATGTTGGAGAGGGTTGTGTGACAGAGTCAGTGGTCAGTTTCCACTTTGGAGGTCTGTGATGCCAGGGTTGCTCTTCGTTTGAGTTAGATTGATAGACTTACTATTTATAGTAAGTGCTTATTTTGGGTGATCGTCATGATTGCTATTTTTAGCAGAGCGCCCGGGCATTGGTGTCAATGGAGTTATGGATTCATTTGCAGAGTTCTCAGTTTGAGGGACTTACTATTTTTAGTAAATCTATTTTGGGTAGTTGCTATTTTTAGCAGTGCAATGAACACAGGATGTTGGGCCTCTTTAGCTTTTAATAGAGTCTATTTGATGGAGCTTTTATTATAAGTTTTTAAAAAAGTTTATCTTGATAAATAACTTTATCTTTTGTGTTATAATTTGAAAGTGTGCGCGAGAAGCCTTTTAAGTGAAAAGTGTGTTGGAGAAGCCACACTTCTTTTATTATAAAAAAGAGACTCTATGGAGAATTCATTATTCATTATTCATTATTGGCTTTGCTTTTTAATCATTTTGGAGAAAAAGTTGAGAAGTTCTCATCAAGGGTTTGGAGGACCGATTCCTCATCTTTTGCACTTTGAATCACTGATTGAAGTGGTGAATTGTGCACTGATCATCTGGAGATTCATTTTGATTTTGTTGTCTATAATTTTGGTGCTGTTGTATACCAGAATTATCATTATCTCATTATTATGCATATCATTTTGGTTGAAGAAAATCGAATTGGAGAAGAATTGGAGGGTTTGGTCCAGGGAAAACTTTAAGAAACCCCCTCCCTAGAAAAAGTGTAAAATCCTGGTGCATCCTACATTATTTTGGGTCGAAAAAAATAATATTGTTGGCTAATTTTTTTAATTTGAAAGGAAAAAATATTATTTGTACTGGCGATTTTTTTTCAATTATATGAAAATTCTATAAAATATTGGCAAATCTTTCATTATTGAAGAAAATCACGATGACAGGAACACATACTTAGAAATCATCATTATTTGACAGGGGTTTGGGGGCAACGCCCCCAAGACAGGGTCTAGGGGCAGCACCCCTAGTGCGCTCCCTGTTGCGGTATAGGGCGGGGTCGCGGTACAGATACCCTACTTTTTGTAACCGTTTGATGATCCCAGATCAATGGCAGGAATTCTATTTCAGGCCAAGGTTTTAAGGGACACAAAGATTCCCCGAAAAGTCTTCGGAATAGAGACGTGTGTCAAATCTATTTCGGGCCAATGTTTTAAAAGTTATAAAGTTTCATTGAAAGTCTTCGGAATAGAGACACATGTCAAATCTATATACGTAACACGTACCCTAACATTAAATTTTGACCACATATTGGCGAATATGGTTGTCAGTTACAATAAGCTTTGGAAATTGTAGGCGAAAATTTTCAATTTATAGTGTCCAACAATTAGATTCGATTGGCGATATTGTGAAAGAACAAGGGAAAAATACATAAACCAATGGGCGATGGACTTGGGAATTTCACCCAATATTTATAAAGTTCGGGCGACACAGTCAACTTGACATACACATTATATTTGCCAAATCTTAAGTTGCTGACATGTGACATTCGCCAAATGGCGAATATTCGCCACTAAAGTTTTCCCTGGTTTGGTCTTGGTCTTGAAGAAATGGCAGATTTCTTCAGATTATCCGTACACTTTGAGTTGGATATTGATGCCAATGAATTGTGTTTTGTTCTATTCATTACATGCTGAGTTTGGAGTCCATACGGCCGATACCAGGGAGCTGCAATTTAATTTGGGAGAGTGCTAATTGGAGCTGTGGCTGCGAAATACTCTTGGATAGGCTGTCGTCCTTGTATCCATTGTTGTGTGAGGACTTTCCAATACACGGAGACTAAAATAATTGCTGGCGTCTCATATTGATGGAGGCTGCAATTTTTATAGAGGCTGCGATTTATATATTTGGGGCTGCGATTCTTTCCTAGAAGCTGCATTTTGTTGCGAGGTTTTCACACGATCGCCCCAAAAAATTTGGGGACCCCCATTTTCGAGCAAGCCTTGGCATTTTCTTCCTTGATCCCGGGTTCCCGAGGCCTTAGCAATCTTTTGGACTTCGACGAATTATTTTGAAATTTGATGAAATCAGCCTTGGCCTTCATTTTCGAATTTGGTTTTGATTGTGGTTTGGTCTTTTGGAAGGCTTTGCAAATTTTGAATGATTGAAATGGATTAAATAATAAATTAAATGGCCAAAAAAAAAATTAATTTGATTTGCCAAGTGGACATTCGAGACAAAACTAGACCAATCACCTCAAGTAAATTGTAAAATATTGAGCTTTAAAAATAAAATCTGGGCTAAAATCGAAAATTTGGGCAAATAAATTGAGTCTGGCCCCAAATTCAAGCTAATAACAGGCCCTTAAAATAAAAAATTAGAGCCTTCCTTGGTGAAAATCTGGCTTGGGCAATTAAATCCAAAATTTGGCCTTTGAAAAAATAAAATTTGTGCAATAAAATCAAAATCTGGGCACTTTAAAAATAAATTTGGGCAAGTTAAATTTTCAAAATCTGCATTGAAAATATAAAATCTGGGCGCATGTATTAAAATCTGCTTTGAAATTTTAAAGGCCTGGGCCTTAATTTCGAAAATATAACCTCTTATAGAGGGCGCATGGCATGGAAATACAAATTTGGGCTTCCTTTTGGGTGGCGTGCCCTATCATCCCAATGATTTGTTTTGAAAATCTAAGTTTGGTTATTTAATTTCAATGCAAAATTATTATTTTCTTCTAACAATGTTGTCCCTCCTTTTGGCATTTAATTTTATTTTTGGTTTGTCCATGTGTAGGTCGGCCCTTTATTTGGGAGGCTAAATCAGGTATATAGAGGGGCGGCTTCCCTCTTCTCCTTACCACCATTTCTCATCCAACATCAGCAACTTCAATTTGGAGGAGTAGGGCAGATCCGAACTTGCCTAAAGAGGGGGCAGATCTGTATTATTTGAGTTGCGAAAGTCACAAGAGAGGGAGCAAATCCGAATTTTGTTTAGAAGAGCAGAAATCTGATATTAAGGCAGATCCAAGAGCGAATTGAGAAGGAGGCACCACACAGATCCAGATCTGAGACAAGTTCAGGTCTGAATTCATTGAAGGGGCAGATTTGGTGTTATTAAGAGGGATCCGAACATAGAAGGGAGGAGCGAATTTGTGGGAGCAGGCCCGAATTTGTGGAGAGCAGGGTGCGAATTGTTTGAAGGCAGGCTCGAATTTGTAATAGAAGAGGAGCAGTCAAGACAGTAAAAGGTAGCGAAATAAAGGAGGCAGATCCGAATTCATTGGGGAGCAAATTTGTATTGTGTAGATCCGAAATTCTCAGGGCCATATCTAATATTTGAGGCCAGATCTGATTTTGTTGGTGGAAGTCAAGGCATTGAAGGCAGATCTAGCATTGAGGAGCGGATTTGAATTAGAAGGCAACGACTTGCCATTTGGAGGACCTGCCCTTTGATGAAGAGAATTGTATCATGTCCATCACCTCATCATCTCATTAGGGCTTGAAGTTGGGAGATATAAGTGTAGTTTATGTTTAGGATTTGGAGAAAGGAGATATAAGTGGTAGTCCCATCCCTAGGAAAGAAGTTGGGAGATATAAGTGTAGTCCATCTCATAGGTAACGAAGAGGCAGAAATAAGTGGTAGTCCATCTCACTAAGCGAAGGGGCAGAGATAAGTGTAGTGTGATAGGAATTGGCGAGGCAGAAATATGTTTGATCACCCCTAGGCGAAGAGGCAGAGATAAGTGTAGTCCCACCTCATTGTAGAAAGAAGGGGCAGAAATAAGTGTTTAGGATGGCAGATGCTAGTGCAAGCAAGAACTCAAAGGGAATTAATACCAAGAAAGACAAGGAAGACATGATGTCAAGACCACCTTCTTCTCGAAATTGAAGCGAGTCAATGACACCAACATCGGTGCCATGGATATGATACAATTGAGAGATAGGTTGAAAGGAGGCCAATCCTCTATGGCAAAGAAGATCAGTAAGTGTAGAATTGTGCAAGGAAGTGTTCAATATACCCCAGCAGGAGCATGATAGTGGTGTTGATTGTACAAGCGGCTAGGTTCTTTCAGGACAATCAAGATGCCTACCTCGCCCTACTAAAGTAGAATTGGTTACACGAAGGCAAGAAGGGAGTCACCAAGTCATCAAGACTCACCAAGTCAGATTTCAAATCAGAGTATGGCGACCTTATTTTGCTTCTCAACCAGGTCATGGGCTTTGCTCCAGGTACACAATTTGATCCTTTGGATGTACTATTTTATTGAAGGAATTGAAAATGGAAAAAAAAAGTTTGATTGGGCTAGGATCATTATCGTGAATTTAGAGTTGCAACTTAGGATAGTGCAAAATCAGAAACAATTCTACATGGGGTCCTACCTCTTCTATTTGATTGCAAGACTGTTAGTGATGCTTTGCTAGTCGAACCAAATCCAATTTTGGGGAGATGCACTACACCACTATGGTTGAGACAGATGCTTATGCCAAGGGGGCGAAGTTGTGGCAATCCGAACGGTTGAAGGCATTCAAGGGTTGGCCAAAGAGGAAAACATTAGTAAGAAGACAAGTTTCATTGAAGGTTGGAAGAGATTTGAAGATATTTGAGGCTAGGCAAGGCTTGGCTATTCGTGCAAGCTAGCTTGGTTAGATTTATGAAGGAGGTATGGCCAAGGCAGGTGCCCCCAGAACCCAAGAGTATTGAAGCAGAGGGGGGTGCACGCAAACCAAATTCGAGTAGGAAGGTTAGAGAGGACTAGGAATGCAAGGATAATGAAAGAGGAAAGCAAAATGAAAGGTTGAGAGGGGGTCAAGTTTGATTTCAAGGGGGTGGCCAAGAGCAAGGCTCTCAAATTGCAAGAAGGTTCACATCCAGGCAAGCCACCGAGGCCAAGGCAAGATTACCCCAAGTGCATGGAGACCTCACCCTTTCAAGGTCAGGACATCAGGTACAAGCAAGTTCAAGTGGTGATGAGAAAGTTTCTAAGGGCTAGCTCAAGCATCCAAGGCTTCGCCTCATCTCAAGGATTAAATAAATTTATAAGATAAGGTTGATGAGGTGGCAATTTCATGTGCATGCAATCAAATCATGCCAAGTGTCCTATGTTCTCATTGGTTGATAGATTATTTTAATTTTCTCATTGGCCTACAAAGTTGGTGCCCTCATGTAATTGGTTGAAAGATGGTAACCCTAATTAGGGTTTGTAAGGTTTAATCTTGGCCCTTGATTTTGCCTCTTAATCTTGGCCACTCATTGTAATTTTGAGCCTCTATATAAGGCCATTTGTTCTCATTTGTAAAAGAGAGTTATGTTGGAGAATTGTTGCCAAAATACTATCAAAATTTTTCTCTATTCATTGTTGTGGTTTGCATGGTGGATATACATGATCATTTTGGTGTATTGCATGTTTCTTCTCATCTCTCAAATTAAAGTAGGATTTCATTTCAAAGTTGTTAAAGTAAGAATAGAAGTAGATGGCTAGTTGTATGGTGATGTTAGTGAATGTTTGATAGGGATCTATATACTAGGCCACTAGTATCCTAGCAGCTTGTTAGGAAGCCTTGTGTGGTAATCTAGTCCAATCGCTCCCAAGTTCTACTTGCATTTCATCTTTCCGCTTGTACTTCAAGTTGGGTTGGAAGATAGGGGTTAGTGTGAAAATCCTAAGAGTATCCCTTTGAATCATTGCACCTATGGAGGTAGCGCTGCAGACAAGCTTTCATTTGGTTGGATCCCCGTCCATTTGCCAATTTCTTCATTCATAGGAATAGTAGTAGACCGATAAGCAGTTAGTGGTAGGATTAGTTGAAAGTGAAAGTGATCAAAGAGAAAAGAACAAGTCATGAAAGCGAAGTACCGCTAAGTTATCTTTGAATGAACAACGTAAGCCCACCTAAGTGATTAACCAACAAATCACATTAATATGACTGAGTTAGTATCCACAGGTGTAAGGAACCTTGGAGTATTCTCATGTTCTTCATGAGTATTTACTTTTGAAGAGAGGGTTGAGTGTTTGGTATGCTATATCAAGTATTCGATTGCTATATGTTATGTAGTGGTACAAAACTGACATCAACACATTTCATCTCTAGGCAGCTGCGTTTGGTGTTTAAAGGTGTCAATTTGTATTTAAAATACATGTATGGTTTCTAGTATATTTATAAACATTTCCTTGGCGAAAGAATTGTAAGGATGCATGCCAAGTGTTTGTAGAAATGTCTATTGGCTGTAGATGCACATTTTACATGAAAAAATCTTATGTATGCATTCAAATCATCAAAAGGGATTGCATTTGTATTTCAGTTCTTTGCCTGGATCTCTTGATAATCATTTACTAGCATTTAAACTTCATTTGAAACCATTCCAAGAAAGCAAATACAGTCTGAAAAGAAAACATAACAAGATAAAGATTTCACACAAAGTGTTTGATGAAATGTCAAACATATAAAAAATGAAGCAATTTGGTGTTTGTTAAAGTTAACCAATAGGGGTTCCTACAGTGGTATCAGAGCGGTTTCCTGCCATCCTGTTGGGGTGAAAATTATTGAGCTCACACATTTGTTTGGAGTGACGAGCACTCTAGCTTTATTTCAGTCATGGAAAAATATAGAAAACCAAGTAAATATGGAAACCAGTTGAGTAGTGTGTCACGGTTCAAGAAACAATCAATTGCCTTGGAAAATGAAATGGAGAAATTGAGGCAAACACAAGAAAGGCTAAAAGCCCAACTTGCAGATCTGGCCAGTGTTGACAGGGCAACTAGTTTCATGGTTTCCTTCTTCAGAAAGTCTTCCTCACGAAGACTGCAGGAAGAGAAACGAGAGGTTTTCGCAGGTGTGACATCTAGAAATCTTCATGGTGAGTTTTCAACAACCACTAATCATTGTGGAGATGGTCCATGATGTTGGAGACTCTTTACGGAGACATGTGGAGGTGCCTGTCTAGTTGGCAGATAGTGGTAATGGGTTTCTACATCTCGAGCCTATCAGAGTTAGTGACACAGGGTCTGATTTTCAGGACAACAGTCCATTATGTGAGCATGTTGTTAGTGTTGTGGATAGGGTGAGAGTGGAGGATGTTGTAGATACCACTATGGATTTTGACACCATAGATGATGGTGTTATCTTTGAGGACTGCGAGGAGTATATGAGTTTTGATATCTCTGATGTTTATGACAACAGTCGCAGTGTGGAGTCAATGCAAGAGACAACAGTCTTTTCCTGTATTGAGGATGTGAGCATGGAGCTACCCAATGATGACACTCATGATGAGAGTGTTACAGATGAGTCAGGTGACATAGATTCATGCCACAATGTAGGTGATTCGTGCAATGACATTGAGTCATGTATGCAGCTGGAGATAGCAGAGGGGTTTCAGATAGATGATGTTGATACTAGCATTGCGGATACCTCTGATGTTGAGAGTGAGGATGATGGCTGCTGCAGTGTTTCTGGTTTTTAATATCAGACTTTGGGTGTGGACTTAGCATTGTCATTCGGTGGTGGTGGGTTCTAGGATCCTTTTCTGCAGGGACTCATGGATGAGGATAGGGAAGCATATGAGTGGCAGGAGTTTGTTTCAGCTAGGGCTTCCACTCCTTTGGTTGAGCTGTTAGTAGAGGTATCCAGTGGTGATATGTCGTTGGTGGACATGTGTGAGGTTGATAGCGCACATGAGGAGAGGGATTATGAGGTTGTTTCCTTGGTGACTCATGAGGATGTCTCTACCTGCAGCGAGTCATGCTTGATTTATCAGACGCTGGGGGAGGACTCTGAATTGTTCGTGAGTGAGGATGGGTCCCAAGATTTGGATTGTCATGTGGTTGCAGAGGACGAGGTAGCTGAGGATTGAGATGAGACAGATTCAACAACAACTTCTTCAAGGGTAAATGAGGATGAGTCCAATGTCAGTACTCAGTTTGTAGATGTGTGCTCGGTTGATAGTACACAAAAATATGGTGATCTTGAGGGGAGTTTTGTGGATACAACTTCCTACCATAGTGTGGATAGTACAGTTGAGATTTTGCATAGGAGGCCCGTTGTGTGGAGTCATCATGTGACTAGCCAGTTGAGAGTTAGTGAGAGAGATATTCTTCTACTCTTGAGCATTTTAATGCCACTCGTCAGTTGTTGGTTGTTTATGGTTGGGGTGCTTCATGCCGGATGAGCACAGTGGTGGTTACCTTTTCTTGATAGAGATTCATTCCTTGCGTGATGCTGTCAAAATTTTAAGACATGATTATTACAGTTGGTAGCCGACCGAGATCACCTAGATGAGTGGGGGAGTACAACATATGAGGCACTAATGGACAAAGAGGAGGAGGTGAGTGAATTGTACATGGAACACTGAAATGAATAAAACATATTTATAGAGAACAATCAAAGAGTTCAAATTTGGAGCAGAACTCAAGGCAGAAATTAATGGGAAGATATTGCCATATTTATAGACTAATGAGAAACCTATAGAGAAGAGTATAAGCAGATTTGAAAAGAAGAACTTGCAGTTTTGAATGTTATTGTTCACTATCCATTGATGAGGACATTCACAAGAAGATAATGGAATGAATAGAATCTATATGAATATCATTCAAGAAGAAGGAATATATGTTGAGCGATAAGCATGATATATAAATGACCATCATCCTTTGAAGAAGCAACATAGAAGATGATTTGGAAGTTGGTGCTCCCTAAAGGAGATATTGGTGTCTCTCTATTAGGTTGGTGCCTACAAATTCAGTTCTGGGGGTTGGTGTCTCCAGTGGTTTGGTGCTCACAAATTGAGTTAAGGGGATTGGTATCTCCTGTATGTTGATGCCTACAAAGTTATAAGAAGAATTTATATAAAAGCATTTTTGAGTTGTGGTGTTCTCTCGTAATGGTTTCCACATAAGTTATGTGTTCTACTTGTATTGTGTAATTGTTGCACGTTATTGTTATGCAATGTAAATGCTAAAGGTATTAAGGGTGGAAAAGTAAAAGTCTAAAAGATTGTTGTTTTACTGATTCATCCCCAAGTCTAACTGTGTGCTCATCATGTCCCACGTCCCCCCATCAGGAAACTCCGTGGAACTATGATACTGTATGAAGGAAATAATTAACAAACTTGTGCATGTACTTAAAGATACTATTATTCTGCAACAAATGAAGGTCAGACTTGTACATTTGCATTGTGCTGTATTATCATTATTTCACTATTTGATTTATGAAGCTTCAGTGGTTTTTGATTGCAGAATTTGTTCCAAAAATATCTATGCTATCTCTGCAACCCAATTTAGAAAAAAAATCAGGGAACACATAAACAGAACCAAAATATCTACTTGTTGAATATCAAAAGGTGCGAAAACTTGGGTGCATTTTAGTGTAAAATCTTACATAGTGTGAGCTATTTTTAGCTTGTGCTAAAATTTTTTTTGTTAATCTGCTTTAGATTATTTTGATGATTTTGCAACTTTTCCTTTGATCATGGCTAACCATTTGAAATTTTTAAAAAATATACTTGTTTATCCCTCCTTTGTATAGGTATGTCATTCTTCTATCAGGTGTCCCTATATCTCTATTTGAATTTTACTCTTTGCAGTGATCACATTTATTTGGGCATCATGTCTTAGTGAATATCTATGCTCCATTTCAAACCTTCAACATGACAGTTGACAAAAGGTTACATAATGTTTATCAGCCTTCAATTGTGAATGCGGCATAAGTTCAATTGTGAATGTGCATGTTTAAGTTTCGCCATTGTTGAGTACTTGAATGTATGTTTACAATTTGAAAATCTTTCGTTTCCTTGAATATTGCACTACTTCTGTGGTGTTGTGAGTAGTCTGATTAAACAGAAATCAGTTTATGGGCATCTGTCTATTTGGAAGCAGCATTCATTATTGTCATTGCCCTTATGATCTAAAACCCCAGTTAGCTTTCTAAACCTTAATCTTTTTTCTATTTATTTTGAAGTAGTTTAGTGGTGTTAGTGAATTATTTCAGTGAGAGAGAGAATCGTATATGTAGTCCAGGAACATTTGTGTAAGTCCCCTTGTGAAACCAATAATATCACATTTACCACCGAGTTATCCAAGCATAGTCAAGAACTGACATTAGGAACCTTGGGGTTGTCTCATTTGATCACATCCAATAGCACTTGAGATTTCCTTGTTCAAGAGAGAATAGGATATACCTGGTATATTTATTCTGTGTTGGTGGTGTAAAACCCTCATTAACACGATCTCTCCAACTGTTGGTTCATTTGTTGCTGCTCACTGGGCGATTCAGGGTCATTTCCTAAGGGAAAACAGTAACGACAAATCTGTTTAACAACTATATGGAAGAAGATTCTAGAGTGAAAGATTTCTTATTAGAACTGTAGATTTTGAGACTATAAAGGCAAATTGAATATAGAAGGGCTAATTTTGAGTTTGTACATTGAATAATTGGAACAATTTGAGGAGGTGTTATTGAAAAGCTTAAATATTGAATAATGATATGATGGAGAGAATCCATAAGTGAAGACTTTTCCTATAGTGAGTGTGAAATAGACATTTTTACTCAGATTACCTCTAGGAGAAAAACAATATTGTCAGGTTTATTTGCCTTTAACTAGTTATCAGTTAGTTGAGAGTGTGGGTGGAGCAGCTTGTTGCCCATGTATCTGGGTATATTCTTGGAGTGCTTGAGAGGCTAAGCAACATTCCCAGGTACATAACTTGTGAAATCAATTGCCTCTAGTTTTGAGTACTAGCATGTTGATGTGGGGGTGACAGGTTTGCCTGCACAAGAGTTCAATGGCGAGATTCTGTCTAAGATTGATTGTGAAATATAAGATTTAAAACATGGTGTTGGGTTAGTGGTTGTATTCTATGGCATTCAGCTATGAGCTAATGGCGTAGTGTTATGTACTCTTTGATCTTTTTCAGCAATTAAAGGACTAAGTTTTCATTTGTATTGTAAGTGAGACAGCTGTGTCATTCTATCTTCCAGTTGAGTAGCAGCCAAGAATTTATTACACAGCTAATCTGGTAAAAATATTTGATAGATTATTAAATGAGCAAGACGCTCATATATTGTTTACAAAGACGATGTTTCTATTACAAAACAATTGTTATTAGAAACATTCTAATATTTACAAGATACACAATATTGACCATTAAAAGAATAATGAATAAGATATTCAAAGATATTCTTCTAATACCCTCCTTTAATGGTCAATCTGTCAACTACACCAAGGAGTGAATGTGATGCCCAGAAATCCACTACTGGGCAAAACACAACAAAGTTACTCTATTAAAAACCAAATGCCTATTACAAACAAGAATAGGAGATAAATGACCTTTTAAAGTAATATGCTTTATTTCTTTTGTAAACCAAAATACTCTTCTGTTCTAAGGAAAATAATGAAAGTACATTAGAATCAAATCTGTCCCTAAACCAACAATCAACATTTACTTACAAGAAAATTTTCTAATATAATTTTGTCTTACATTTCATCCTTTTTGAAATACAAAAATATGCCAAAATGCACAATTATTTAAATCTTCTTATAATGTGATGTTAACATAGATTCTTTTACAACACAATGGCTTCAAATAATTTTCATGCACTGAAATGGAGACACCTAACTTCAAATGAGAAATACATATATTTACATCTCCTTATACAAACATCATACTTTTTGAAAAGAACTTAACAAAGAGATCTTCTGCTTTACATTTCTAAGAGGACCAAAACTCCTCCAACACAAGCATTTTGTTTCCATGAAGAGATTGTAAAGAGGTAAACTTAACAAATTTATCTGGAAGGAGTGACTTGGTGAGAATATCAGCAGTCTGGTCCACTGTAGGAACATACTGTAAATCCATGGATCCATCTTCAACTAGTTGTCAAGTGAAGTGACAATGAATGTCAATATGCTTGGTTTGCTCATGGAAGACTAGATTTTTGGCAAGTTTGAGCACCTCTTGATTGTCGCAAAAGACGAGTGACGGGCCTGCCTGAGACATATTGATGTCCGAAAGCATCCTTCGAAGCCAAACTGCCTCACAACCTACTTTGATTGTTCCTCGATATTCAACTTCCGTTGAGGAAAGAGATACTGCTTGCTGCTTCTTATTGGTCCAAGTGATAGCACCGGTGCTCGAACTAAAGACATACTCGGAAGTGGACCTTTTTCATCAACAGAGCCTCCCCAATCCGAATCTGTGTAACTGATGAGTCAGGGATCTTTGGGTCATCCATAGAGGATACCAAAGTTTGGTGTGCCCTTGACATAGTGCAGGATGCACTTTGCTGCAGCCCAATGATCTGAAGTAGGAGCTGTCATGAAGCAAGATATGTAACTCATTGCAAAGCTGAGATCAGGTCTAGTGGTGGTGAGATAGATCAAATTGCCCATTAGTTGCTTGAATGCAGATTCATTCTCAATAGGAGAACCAGATTTGGCTGACAACTTTAGATCAAACTCCATAGGTGTAGATGTAGGTTTGCAGTCATGGATTCTGAATTTGTCAAGCAGAGCTTGTACATACTTAGACTAAGAGATAAAGATGCCATGTGACTGCTGCCAAACCTCGACACCTAGGCAGTTGTGCAAAAGCCCAAGGTTGTTCATGTCAAAAGACTGGCATAAATTCTGTTTGATTTCTTGAATCAAAGATGTCGAACTGCTAGTTATGATCAAATCATCAATATAAATAAGCTGAAGGATGATGTCACTGCCAGTAGTCGTGACATATAGATTGGAGTCAGAAGGACTCCTCTAGAAACCCTGATTTGTGAGATACTTATCAATTTTTCATGTACCATGCCCGGGGAGCCTTTTTGAGGCCATAGAGTGCTTTCACTAGTTTGAGTACCTAGTGTTCTTTACCGACAACCTTGAATCCAGGAGGTTGCGTCTTGTACACCTCTTCCTATAAATCACCATTTAGGAAGGCACTTTTGACGTCCATTTGATGGACCTTCCAGTCACACTGAGCTACCATGGCTAGGATTAATCCGATGATGCACATCTTTGTTGTTGAAGCAAAGATCTCCTCATAATCAATCCCTTCATGCTAAGAGAAGCCTTTGGCAATGAGACGAGCCTTGTACTTATCTAAAGTACCATCAACCTTGTATTTGACTTTGTAGACTCATTTCCATCCAATGCATTTCTTTCCTGAAGGAAGATTTGATAGAACCTGGGTGTTATTTTTCAACAGACTATGATGCTCAGTTTTCATAGCTTCTTCCCACTTAGGTATCCCTTTCGCCTTTGTGTATGTTTGAGGCTCATACTGTTGGCATAGTTGATGCAGATGAGATGAGTAAGTATGTTGATGGCTTGATGATGTGTTTTGTCAGTTATGTCGTTGTCATTGATGTCAACTTAGGTGCTCTTGGTCAACTATGTTCTTGGTGTAGTAAGTCATGATGAAGAAGATTAATTGAGAGTTATGTTGTGAATTGTGGTGTGTGATTTGGCACATATGGTCTAGAGGTGTGTACAATGCTATATCTATGATCGCATATGTGTACGATGAGTTGTATGCAAGTTACAATTAGTTTGGTGAAGACAGGGAATTGGTTTAGCAGTGAAGAAACAGAGAAGAAAGATTTGATCGGTATGTCCCATAGGAATGGAATCAGGGGTTGCAATCGGAGGTGTGTGATCTTGATGACATTATTGGATTGCTGGTGCAAAAGCATCAAGATTGGTGATCGGTGGACAGAGTTATAGGATTCTGAAATTCAGATACTGAAGAAGGTAAAGAATAGTGAAAAACAATTGGTTAGATCCTTGACCGGTGATGGCGGATCGGTTTGCGAAGATGGTTAAGTATTCCAGATTATGTGATGACGTGTCTAAGATTATGTGGAATGTTAGGTATGATTCTTATTGGTCAATTTGATTGATAATTCATGAAGAGGTGCACGAACCTAGGGAAGTGTAATATGTTTGACTTTTCTGTGTCAAATCGATTGTGCGATGGACCTGGAGGCCGACATGAAGTTAAAATTGTAATTGTTAATTGATAACACGTTTAGGGTTTAAGGATTGAGCGGGAATGATTTGTAATGATGAAATTCAAATGTAATTTGGGTCCTGACCGACCTAGTTAGTGAAATATGTATTTATATTGTAGTAAGTTGTATTTGCAAATGTGGAGATCGTGAATGGTGTGTGCAGTCAAGCTAGTAGTTGATTTCCTACAAGAAGCAAAAGTTGAGCTTAATTGGATCTGTATAAGAAAGGCATTGGTGCTATTTTTCAGATCACCTTCTTGTTGTTCGCTAACAGTTGTAGCAGGTCAAAATACCTTAACATGTAGATCATAACAGATCCTTTTGTAAATTCCTTTAACAGGGTGGCACTTTAGCTAGTGTCTGAAGTCCTCTCACGAGGCTACTCTTAACAGGGTAAAGCTCCTAACAGGGTTAGAAGGAAATCCCTTAACCGGGTGGCTCCTAACATGATCTGTTCTTAACCGGACTTTATTGTAAATTTTTAATAGGGCTAAGCTCTTAGCCGGGCGTGCTCTAGAAGAGTGCATTTTCCCACGTTGGGTTTCCTCGATAAAAATACTGGTGTTACGTGTTGAATTTGTGTGAATTCTTATTTCTTGGTGTATGTTTTATCACAAGCAAAGTTTACTTATTGCATGCATGTGGTAAGGATTTGAAGAATAAGTTTTATCAGATCAGATTTGTGTTTATTGGTAGATTACTGATTCATCCCCCCTCCTCTAGTAATTTTAGGGCCTGATTATTCTAACAATTGGTATTGGACCATAGGTCCTCTTGGTGATAAGCTTAACCACTTGAGGTAAAGATCTGATTGACAAGATGTTTAGAAAGGAGGCTCCCAAGTTCACAAAAGATAACTACCTAGTATGGCCAGACATGATGGAGTTATACATAAGAGGTATTGGTGACCAATACTGGAAGCATGTTGAAACTCAATATACTTTGCCTCAGGGAACCCTAACTGTAGATCAGTTGAAGGAGAAGCAAGAGAACACACAAGCACAAGAAGCCATAGTAAGTACCCTTTCCAATGCTGAATATATTGATGCAAAAGGACTTAGAACAACTTATGAGGTTTGGAAGAAACTTGAACAAGTCTATGGAGGTGACAAGCATTTGCAAAAGGCAAGAGAAGAAAGTTTCAGAGGAAAATATGATGACATGAAAATGGTAGAAGGAGAAAACATTGCTCAGTATAGTGCAAGAATCAAAGATGTTGCTACAATCAGAGGTGCAGGTGGTATCATGGAAGAAGTTGTGGTAAGTAAAATGCTAAGAACTTGTTACTTTCTTATGCCATTAGGGTGTCTGCAATTAATGAGTTGAGAACATTTGAAAAGGTGATTGTTGATGGACTAATCGGCAAGCTTACTGCTTTTGAGCTTAATAATTTTGATAACAGTATTCCGAAGGTTGAAATTGCTTTTAAGGCTTCTATGGTAAGTGTTCCAACAAGAAAAGGTAAAGAGTTGATGACTAAATCTGATAGCTTGTCTAGTTTCACCAAGGATATAGATGCTATTTTGGAGGATGAGAAAAGACAAGGAGAACTTGAAGCATTGATAGCAAGGAGGTTACCTAGAGGAAACGGTAAGTACAAAGGTAAATTACCTTTAAAATGTTTCTCTTGTAACAAGATTGGTCACATTGCTGCAAGGTGCTCTAATGGAGAACAACACAAGGATAAGGACAAATACAAGAAGTACAAAGGTAAGCCAAAGAAACAATGTTGTATGGCTGTGGATGAAGGTGTAACCGATGAAGAATCTGATGACAATAATGAAGAGGAAATTGTTTTTGTTTCTATAAAGGACGATCATCCTGCAAGAGACAAAGAAGGTGAAAAAATACTTGTTTCACATATCAGACAGAATGATGATTGGATCATAGATAGTGGGTGCTTGCATCACTTGACCGGTGGTAAAAGTAAGTTTATTAAACTCAATGAATTTGATGGTGGTGTTGTGAGGTTTGGAAACAATTCACCCTTCTTAGTGAAAGGTAAAGGTGCAATTTCCTTCAATGGCAAAAACAATACAAATGATGTCTATTATGTTGAAAGTCTAACACATAACTTGTTGAGTGTGGGTCAACTTAATGACAAAGGATACCGACTTGACTTTAAAGGAGAAATGTGTAGGATCATTGGAAGTTCCGGTGATGAGATTGCTACTGGAAGACAAACTAGAGGTAACTTAGTTTAGTTGAACAATACAGTTAACAGCTGTTTGGTTGCTGAGATTGAAGATAGATGGTTATGGCATAATTCTGCCATGTAAACTTTGATAGCTTGGTGAAGGTGAGCAAGACTAATGCAGTAAGAGGATTGCCACAACTTGTGAAACTAGATAATTTGATGTGTAAAGAGTGTCAACTTGGTAAGTTAACTTGTACATCTTTCAAAAGAAAATCTTATTCATCAGAGAATATACTTGATTTAGTACATACTGATTTGTGTGGTCCTATGAGACAAAGGAGTTATAATGGTGATAGATATTTTATCCTATTTACTAATGATTATTCAAGAATGATGTGGGTTACATTTCTTAAGGAGAAATCAGATGTATTCAGTAAGTTCAAGGCTTTTAGAGCACTAATGGAGAAGGAATCAACAAAAAGTCTGAAGTGTTTAGTATCGGATAGAGGAGGTGAGCTCACATCGGATGAGTTCATGAAGTATTTTGAAGACAATGGTATAAAAAAACAAATGTATGCTCCGAGAACTCCTCACCAAAACGGTGTTGCAGAAAGGAAGAACAAAACAATTGTTGATGTTGCAAGGACTACGTTGATACAAGGAGATGTACCGAAGATCTACTGGAGAGAATCAATCAATACTGCTGTTTTGTTGCCATAGTTTAGTCCCCCTATGTAAAATTGGCATTGAAAATTTTAAAGTCTAGTTAAAATTTCATTTTTATGATTAAGTCTCTAAGTGTCGGGATTTTTAAGAACTGGCTGCCCTTTGGATATTCGGGATTTAGGTGCGGCTGGGTATTCAGGATTTGAATGTAGTCGGGATGCCGAAAGAGTGGGTACTCATGTTTGATCAGGTCTTTCAGTTAGTCCAAGTCCGAAGTTCCAAGTCCCATTGGAATTTGTTGCATTAGTGACAAAAGTTGAAGTTTAAATAAAAGAAAAAAGTACCAAAGTGTTTCATTGCGGAAATTGATGTTCGAAGTGCTCAAGGTGGCGGAAATGGAAGTCCGGTGGTAGAATTCCCGAAACTCCGAAGAGATGTTGGGACCCACGCCATGTCAAGTCATGGGAGGATTGAAAGATGGCATAAGAGGTTAACTTAGTAGATCCCCGATTGGTGAACAATGAAAAGGACGTTTAAAGTATGCATTCATCGGAAAGAGAAGGGGGAAAAGTGCAACTCTCGAAATACCAAAAATGGGAGGCTTGCGGTGGTTAGATTGACTTCGGAAGATTTTCATGATAGCTGCACCATTGGTGGATTCCGAAGCAAGGTATGCAAAATCCCGCCTAACAAAGAGAAGAAGAGTTGGGATCATTGGTGTTGAAGTGCCAATTCCGAAAGTTTCATATGACAATAGTTGATGTTCCGAAATATCACAAGAATTGCGAGGCTCAGAGGATGAGGAGATAACACGTGGCATTATGGCATTTCAGCAATACGAATCTAGCCAAAGGGCCTCTATCGATGTAGCGGTTGATGAAGAGGAAGATGCAAAGGCCATATAGCTTTTGGCATGTTTATTTTTCATTTTTACTCTTTTCTAATATTGACATCTGTCATGAGATTATTTCAGTTAATTTTCAAAGACTGTTGTTGTAACCATCATGGAAGAGGAAGGGACTATTTATATCTCTGTTGAACATATTGTTAAGGATCGACAATTTTTATTCAATTTCCCCCTGTTGCTGTGACCATAGTTCGAAATATCGTTATCGACAACTTATCGCCAAGGGCAAAAAAAAGATATTGGTAAATATCGGAGATAAGTCTGAAACTTCTCGAGAAAATATGGTGAACTTAAAAAATTGCTTAAATTTAATTAAAAATGCATATTTTTTGCAAAATTCAATAAGGAAATGCATTTAATGAGTCAGTAAATGAGTAAACAAACCAAACAAGCTGATCTAGATATATATAAATGCAAATTTGATACAAAATCACATCCTCATGTGGAATGTTGATGGCTCTTAGCCATAGTTTGATAGTCTGAACTATAAAGAAAACTAAAAATAGAAAATATTAGTTGACCACCGATCACTGCACTGCATACATTATTAACAAATATTAGTGATGTTAGTTATCTAATTGTATTTCATCGCTTCTATAGCTATGCCATTGATTTAGTAACATAGTCATGGTTAAGATATGTCTTTTTCGATAGACTCCTTTATGATGATTGTCTTCTTCCTTACAATGTTCTCGTTAGTGAAAGTCCATGAGTTTATTTCGAACGGTATAGACCGCGATTGACAATAATATTCCTTAGTCAGATAATCCAATGATTGGCATAAAATCGCTAATTATAATATTGTATATGTGAGTATGATTGCTGTATGAATTGGTCCTGCATAATAAGTTCTTTAAATATCCTGATAAATTGCTGATATATCGGCGATAAAGCATCAAAATATCGGCGAGAAATTGAAACTTATCTTCTGCTATAACTTTACATAGTTTATTGGGAGCCAAAACTTCTCGCGATAAGTTGTCTTATCGCAAAGATATCGACGATATTTTAATCTGTGGCTGTGACAATTGTGTGAATCCCAAAGTTGTTTTATGATTGTTGTTCAATAGAAATCTGAGTTGAATGGGTGAATATATGCTGGTTGAAACTAATTGATTATAGATATTGGACTGTGTTTTAAAATCTATGGTTATGAGGCGATTTGTGAGTCACTATTAGTTTCTCCTTTTTGTTATATTCATGTTATTTAGCATATAGATATTCCTTTAATAATCAAACTGTGTATGAACTTCATAGTGGTGAGAGTATATGTAATGTCCCCGCCAGGGAACCCATAAGGAATCAGGTCTTATGACAAAAAATAGCAACTAACAAATTTTTTTTCCTAACATTACATCACTACTACTTTACATATACATTCCTTAAGGTTCTCTTAATGAATTCATTTACATTACTTATCCAAATTGAATTTCATTCTTTACTTTCACATTTGAGAACTTTAAGAGATAGGGTAAGAAAATAACATTTCATTTACATTTATGTTTCTTACTTTATATACTAATTTCATTTCTCCTTCCTACACATTGAATAACTATTCATTACAAATTACATTTTAACCTTAGCATAATAAACATTTTCTTTCATTGCAACAAAGGAGAGATAGAAAAGATAATTTCAAATGACATAATATATTTCCAACTTTGATCTTTCACATAACAACCCTTGAAACAAAGCCTAAAACTATCCCTCCCAATTACATGGCTTTGCTTTTCAATTACATCTTTCTGATAATAAATCTCATTACAATAACAAGTACATGAATGGCCCAACGACATTACAAACATATCTTTTCATCTTTCCTTTGAATAATACATAATACAAAATACAAATATCTGCATCAATGCATAAATTTGAATGCATCCAAGTCACGAACCACGAACAGGACCTCGAAAGATTTTTGCCACCCAACCATGTGGAACTGATGAGGTTCCACCCCTCGTGCTAGGAGATAGAACCAAGATACTCACAAGACCCTAAGCAATCTAAGGCTACACAAAACTCTAAATTGAAAGAAGTAACATAACAATATATCACTTTACTAATCACAAGGGTTAGGTTCCTAGCATACCCTTTAGGTGAGTGTTATCACGTATCCTAGATTTTGGGATCCTTCCTGGCAACCATGTAACCCCGGTCCTCCCTTTATGAATAGGGATCCATCCTGGCGGTTAACCATGGTCCGGGTACTCCAACAGGACTATGTGGCCATTAATATGTTTTCTTTCATTATCATTTGTTTCACCCCTTTCCCAGATTCATTGTTAGGTTATCACTTTTTACTAACCCACCCATAGGATCATTTGGTAACCACTTTAGGGTTCCAACACCTATGTTGAGCCACTCACTTAGGGTACCTAGTCCCCTACCGACACACACAAGCCATGCAAACATCAAGTACTTTCAAAGATCCATACCATAGGTCTAGGGAGCCCTCCGGTGCACTTAGGCCACTCGAACAAGTCTTGACCTTACATTATGGACTCTACCAAAAACCAAGTATGAACAAAAAACTTATAATGAAAACCATGTGTAGAAATTCATAAGACACAACATAAAACTTCCCACATGCATTTACACAACATTCCATAGCTTATTTCAAAAGTCTAAGGAAATCTCATGTGGTTGAAATTTGGCTAAGTCTGAATTTTTAAAGAAATCTCAAAATTAGAAGTTGCATCTTAACTCCTATGAAGCTGAAATCTATCTCAATCATCTCAGAAGGTACCTAATTCCTTTATACAAGTATAACTTAAAGTAGAAACTTATACTTTAATGTTATACTTGTATAAATTTTGTAAATTTTGAGCCCTTAAAACCCTAAAAACTCCAAACGACTTTCTACAAAAACTCGTATGACAATGTATTCATTCCCATACAACATTTGACCAACTGTCATATGGGCATCACTACAATGTCGTACGACACTGTAAAACACTTTCACAAAATTACATTTTAAACTCCCAGAAAACACTTCAAAATAGATTTTTAACCCATACGACTTTGTATGCATTCCCATACGACATTTGACCAAGTGTCGTACAAGTATGAATACAATGTCCTACAACACTGTAGGACACTTTTATGAAAATAAATTTTAAACTTCCCGAAAACACTAAAAAAACTGATTTCTTTAGGCATGGAGAGTGCTTGGGAAAGGTTCCCTGAGGTCAACTTGATGCAGGGACCTCAGCACCACATCCATAGCACATACTCAACATTACCTAAGCCTCAGACTAAATTAATCCAAATAAAAACAACAATTTCACAGAGAAGCCTACAAGAGGAAAATAATAGGAAAAATGACTGTATCTCAATCCTACACCTTCATGACCCTTCCTCTTTCTTCCTAGACTTCCCTATTTCATTCAATATTAGATAAACACATCCTCCCACATGACCACACGCATTCCTAACTTCCCAGGAAGATTTCAAAATACAAAGTACATAAATAAAAACTATATAATCATACATAATTTACTTCCCGGAAACACAGTAGAAATACATAGAGGATAAAACATTTACATATCATTTTGGATGCATAGTAAAACAATCATATTGTGATTTAATACCATATCATATACAAACACATTTATACACAATAGAGGAAGAATGAAGATTCTTCCCAGTTTAGACCCTACCTTGGGTCCTGCGGAGAATCCTCTTCCCTTGGTTGGAGAATCTCTGTGAAGCTTCAATCCTTGAGTAGATATCCTTCTGGAAATCTTCCTCCAAGCAATCCTCACACACTTGACTTCACAAACCAGAGACTCTCAACTCACATAAACTTCCAATAAAAATTTCTGGAGAATCAATTACAGACAACTCAAAAGAAAACCAATCCTCCAAAATTATCATGCCCCCTCATACCAAAAATCTTCAATTATTTATCCTCCAACTATGTGGTTGGAGTTGCTTTACGGGAAGCAACTTCTCCAACTTCCATAGTTGGTTGGAGGAGCAACCAAATATTTCCCGTAAGGACTTAATCAAGGTTTTAATAAATTTAATTAAAATATCCTTCAAATAAAACCATAACAAGAATAATAGACAAATACCTTTCAAGAAAAACACATAGCACAGTAGGAAGACAAGTAGCCTAACTTCTAGGAGGTCTCGAGTTCAACTCCCTCTTAGATAGCTGATTTTACTACAAAAGGACATTTTCCTTTTATTATTGTTATTTTTTTAACTTTTTATTTAATACATTCATTAAATATACTTTATTTAGGTCACTTTATTTACTTATTATAAATAACATACTATTTACACAATTAATGAAAGCATACAATTATTATTATTATTTATATAAGCATGGGTATATGCGTGTGCACCCACATATATACATACTTATATAACATTCAAATAATTATAACATAATTATAATACATATAAAACAGATTAATTCTAACTCATAACGTAAACTTAGACCAACATTAAATCAAGTTCATAACATAAACTGCATTCTACTTTCCCAACTAGGATAACTTCCTAAACAAAATTCTAAGTTCACGGGTAACCTCGAGAGGAGCTTGGTTAAATCTCCACACAACAACAGTTCAAGGATTTTGAAGGCACGCTCAGACCTGTGTAGCCATGTGGAGATGATGCCTGGTACCTGCATCCTGCATCACCAACTGATATGCATATACATATATATATATATATAAACATGCAGTGACAAACAAGGAGGGAGAGTGCGACATTGTGTGGATCTCCCGTAGGAGTAACTACGACTGTCCCTCCTCATCCTACACTCACATCAATCAGTGAACATCAAACCATAATCGGGTCAGTAGGATTAGATCATAATATAAACATCATAACACAAATCAATGTAAAACATTTTCTTGATAGTTCATTTCTAACCATTCATCATTAAATTCTAACTCATTTAATATTTCCAAATAAACTGCAGTAAAAAAATATATATGCTCAAATGTCTCATAAAATGCTAACTAAATAATAATCATAGTCCATCATAAAATCCAAAGTGTCAAAGCAATAGTCCTGTCAGTCTAACATAGGAAGATGCTAGGGTGGGCATTACAGTATATACACAAAAATCTTTATGATGATTATGACCGTGTTTGGTTTTCCATGGTTGTAAAGAATAAGACACAATATTAGAATTTGCTTTACAAGTATTAGACTTATCGTAGGTGTGTCATGGTGATGAACATATATTAGAAGCCTCTTTTGCTCTCGGGTTAAGAGCACACTAGAAAGTTCAAAACACAAATTCATTGAAGATTTGTCATAGGGAGCTGTACCTCCAAAATTCAGAGATCAAATTGTTTTTTTGATATTGCAGTTTGTTCAACTGTTGTTAATAGAGAGGGCTGTAGTGAGGGTTTGAGTCAATATTATAAATGGCCTATTTGTTAACTAACATGTTTATACTTTGAACCGGGTGCAAGTGAAGAAGGGAACCGACAAAACACCCTATGAATTATGGTATGGTCATTCTCCAAGTATAAAGTATTTCAAAATTTTTGGGAGTAAATGTTATATAAAAAGAGATGATTTTTCTGGAAAATTTGATCCCAAAAGTGATGAAGGCATATTTTTGGGTTATTCAACTAAGAGCAAGGCTTACAAATGTTTTAATAAAAGGACTAGTAAAATGATTGAAAGTGCTATTGTGAAGATTGATGAATTTCTTGAAAAATCTAAGGAAGCAAGCAATTAGGAGACAAAAGATGATCAGGGAATAGAGTTTATTGAATCGGAAGAGCCTAGACCAGTAGAGAAGAACAATGAGGAAGTAGAGCAACTGGTAGAAGAAGAAGCTCTTAGGTCTGAACCGGTAATCCCAAGGTGTGTGAAAAGGAATCATTCTTTTGATCAAATAATTGGTGATAAGAATGCAGGTTTGTTGACAAGAAGTAAGGTTAGAGAAAGCACATGTCTGATATCACAATTTGAGCCCAAAACAACAAAGGAAGCAATTAAAGATGATGATTGGGTGAGAGCAATGCATGAAGAATTGGATCAAATTGAGAAGAATTGAAACTTGGACTCTTGTGCCAAGTTATGAAGACAAAAATGTGATAGGTACAAAATGGGTTTTCATAAATAAATTATATGAGGATGGCGAAGTGATCAGAAATAAAGCAAGACTTGTGTGTAAGGGTTATGGACAAGAAGAAGATTTGGATTATGGTGAAACATTTTCTCCTGTAGCAAGATTGGAAGGTGTCATGATACTACTTGCTTATGTTGCATTCAAGAAACTCAAAGTCTATCAAACAGATGTGAAATCAGCATTTTTGAATGGAATTCTAGAGGAAGAGGGATTTGCATTGACTAAGAACACAAGCATGGTATACAAACTTCAAAAAGCACTGTATGGTCTGAAGCAAGCCCCTAAAGCATGGTATGAAAGATTACACTCTTATCTCATTCGGATTGGTTTCAATAGGACTTCTGATGATAGTAATGTTTACTTAAAGGTTGAAGGTGAAAATATATTAATTGCTAAAGTCTTTGTTGATGACATAATTTTTGGTGGTGATGATGAGATGAGTATGTATTTTGCTGATGAGATGAAGAAAGAATTTGAAATGTCAATGATAGGGGAAATCAAATTCATCATAGGATTGCAACTATCATTATTTTACAATGGAATATACATATGTCAATATAAATATGTGAAGGAGGTGTTGAAGACTTTTGGCATGGAAGATTCTAAACTGGTTGGTACCCCTATGATTACAGGTTGTAAACTATCCAAGGATGATGAATCTGAGTCTGTTGATGCCACTTTATACAGGTCCATGTTCGGAAAGCTACATTTTGTTGTACATAGCAGACCCGATATTGCACAAGCACTTGGCATAGTTGCAAGGTTTCAATCAAACCCAAAGGAGTCACACATGGTTGCTATTAGAATAATTTGGAATCATATTTTATTAATGCTCAATATTGTATCTTAGTATAAATATTAGAATGTTTCTAATATTTAGTTAGTTGTAGCTAGAATAGAATGTTTCTATTCTAGACGATCGTTTCTAAGGAAACATCATTCATCTTCTTGTATATATAGATCGTTTGATTTTTGTTAATATATCAAAAAGTATTCTACCATCTACTTTTCATAACATGGTATCAGAGCCATTTCTTTAAATTTTTTCAGAAAACTTATAATTTCTTTTTAAATTATTTGCTCAAATTTTTTTGAATTAATTTCTGTCTATTCTCACATTGTGGGATCTGTTGCTGCTCACGTCTAGGGTTTGTGAGTTGGCCAGTTTTCAGCCCTGTTCAGCCATGTTTTTTTCCTACAAATTTGACATTAATTTTTGGAGGTTTTTTGCAGCAGGCCGTTTTTTTTGAAACCCTAATTTTTTGGGCTCGAAATTTTTTTCTGATTACAAATTCTTGGTGGGTTTTTCGAGAGCTCAATTGGGTTGTCTGTTTTTCTGGGTGCCTCGATTTTCGAGCTTGTGGATCCAAATTTCGATACCATATTCTTTTTGGGTTTTTTGAGATCTCAAATGGGTTATCATATTTTTTTGGGTGCCTCGATTTTTTAGCCAGCGGATCCAAATTTTCATAGAATATTTCTTCTAGGTTTTTCGAGCTCTCTTCTGGGTGCTTCTCTGTTTTTTTTGGGTCTTCCAATTTTTGACCTCGAAGTTCGTGTCCTCTGAGATATTCACGATTTTTTGGCAAACATGCTATGAGCATCTGTATTAGTAGCCTTAGAAGTCAGTCTCCATTAAAAAGCAAGCTAATGCTGCTAAACACTTAGAGCAAAAAGAATCTGCTTTTCATGCCTTTATGGCCAAAATACCTACAGATCATGTGAAATCTTCTGCCTGGTACATAGATTCCGGTGCCTCTCGTCATTTCACTCACAGGCGTGATTGGTTGGTTGAGTTCTCTCCCTACACTGACTCAGTTATCTTTGGCGGTGGTGAAGAGTACAATGTTGTCGGCAAGGGCAATGTTCAGATACAGTCTGGAGGAAGAAAACTCATGTTCCTCAATGTGTGTTACGTTCCTGGCATGAACCATAATCTTCTTTCAGTTAGTCAGATTATGAGGCACTCTCCTCAGCTGGATGTTGTTTTTAGTGCACATAAGTGCTCGATTGTTGATCGTACTTCTCACACTATGCTTGCTATTGGCCTTGAGGATCATGGTCTTTATAGGCTTGTGGACTTAGGTGATTCTCTTGAGCTTGCCTTCATAGCAAAATCTTCTGCTATCAACAATCTTTGGCATCAGCGATATGGTCACCTGAATATTCAGTATCTTGCACAACTTGTTTGGGACAATCTAGTACATGGCCTACCGGATATTTAGACCCAAAATCATCAAGGTTGCAGAGCTTGCTAGGCAGGGAAGCAACATAGGACACCGTTCAAAGATGGTGACTCATGGCGAGCATCTAAGGTACTCCAGCTAGTTCATGCTGATATATGTGGTCCTATGAATACTACTTCCATTACTGGGTACAGGTATTTCTTACTCTTTTTGATGATTTCAGTCGTGAAATGTGGGTATATTTTCTTAAGAAAAAATCAGATGCATTTCGTGTATTTCAGACATTTAAGGCCTTAGTAGAAAAAGAGTCTGGTTCTTCTATTCTTACTCTTAGGTCTGATAATGGGGGGGAGTTTTGTTCTTCTGTTTTTTCTACCTTCTGTGCTACTCATGGCATCAAGTGTCAGTTTACCACACCACACACCCCTCAGCAAAACGGTGTTGTAGAGCGGCGAAAGCGTAGCGTTACAGAGATGGCTAGGGCTATGCTGGAACATAGAAATGTACCTAAAAAATATTGGGCAGAAGCAATATTCACAACAGTTTATCTTCTTAATTGGTCACCCACTTATGCAGTTAAACATAAGACTCCTGAGGAAGCATGGTCTGGTCGCAAACCTAGGATCAACCATTTAAAAGTTTTTGGCTCTCTAGCATATCTATGGATTCCTGATGCCAAGCGCACTAAGTTGGATTCCAAGAGTCAAAAGCTTATGTTTACAAGGTACAGTGACACTCATAAGGCCTACAGACTGATTGATGTAAACACTGATCGTTTAATCTTCAGTCGTGATGTTGTGTTTGATGAGGAACTAGGACCATTTCAGCTCTCTTCCTCCCCGCAGCATTCTGAGACTCAGCCTTCAGAGACCTCTGACTTGGGTCTTCCTATTTAATGTGATTCATCTGATGAGCGAGCTGATTCTAATGCATCACCTGAGCTCCCTCCGGACAATGCCATTCTTGCTCCTAATCCTAATCTGCTTCCTCATCCAGCTATTCCTTCTGCATCTAATATTGGCCCCTCTTCTCTTCGGCCTAAATGGTGGGCTAAGACAATCAGTGATCTTCGTCCTGATGAACTCATTGAGGGTAGAACCTCCAGAAATAAGAGCATTCAGCATAACACAATTAATGTTGCTCTCATGGCTAACATCCACAGTATCTCTGAGCCTCAAACATATGCAGAGGCCAAATGAATTCCAGAATGGGAACAGGCAATGGATGCTGAGTTCCAAAGTCTTCAAAAGAGTCATACTTGGGTTCTTTCAGACCTTCCTCCAGGGAAGAAACCCATTAGCTGTAAATGGGTCTATAAGGTCAAATATCATGCAAACGGTACCTTAGACAAATATAAAGTCAGATTAGTTGCTTGAGGATTCACCCAGCGAGAAGGCATTGACTATGAGGAGACTTTTGCTCCTACAGCTAAGATGAGTACTATTCGCCTTCTCCTTGCCATTGCAGCTCAGTATGGTTGGAAAGTTCACCAAATGGATGTGAAGAGTGCCTTTCTAAATGGTGAATTGCAGGAAGAAGTCTACATGACGCATCCTCCTAGTTTCAAAGTTGCTGGTTCAGAACCCAAAGTATGTAGACTCCGGAAAGCCCTCTATGGTCTTAAATAGGCCCCTCGGGCATGGTACATAAAAATTGATCAGTACTTGGTTGCTTGTGGATTTCAGCATAGTCCTTCAGATAGTAATCTGTATATCAAACACTTTGGTAATGATATTCTCTTTCTTGTTATATATGTGGACGACTTAATCATTACTGGGAGTTCAAAACATTCAATCAGGATTTGTGCAACACTTTTTATATGAAAGATCTCAGACTACTTCATTATTGTTTGGGTATTGAGGTTTGGCAGACTGACAGTAGCATTTTTCTTTCTTAGTCTAAGTATGCCAGAAGCTTGCTTGACAAGTTTCGAATGCAGGATTGCAACCCAGCCTCCACTCCTATGGAGACTGGTCTGAAATTGTCCGCACAATCTGATTCTCCTCCTGTAGATGAAACCCTCTTTAGGCAACTAGTGGGTAGTCTCATCTATATCACTGCTACTAGACTTGGTCTCAACTTTGCAGTTAGCTACATCTCCCGTTTTGTGACAAACCCCAAGGTTGATCATTGGGTTGCAGCGAAGCGTGTTCTGCGCTATGTACAAGGTACCTTGGATTATGGACTTCTTTACACTCGGAGTGTTGCTCCTCAACTCAGTGGGTTCACAAATTCTGATTGGGCTGGCTCCGTTGACGACAACAAATCTACCTCTAGATGTGTTCCATTTAGGATCGGGTGCGGTCACCTAGACCAGTAAGAAGCAATAGGCGAGGGCTCTCTCTTCGACAGAAGCAGAATATAGAGGAGCTGTCAAGGCAGCTTGTGAGGCAGTTTGGCTTCGTCAGATGCTTGCAGATATGCAACTACCTCAAGTAGTCAGACTCCTTTGTTTTCAGACAATCAGGGTTTACTCAAACTTGCCAAAAATCCAGTCTTCCATGAATGCACCGAACACATAGAACTCCATTGTCATTACATTCGGCAGTTGGTAGAAGATGGATCTGTTCAGTTGCTATATGTTCCTACCTTGGAGCAGCCAGCAAATATTTTCACCAAACCCCTTGGTCCTGACAAGTTTGTAAAATTCAGGGGGTCTATTGGTGTAGTTAATTGATTGAGCATTAAGGGGGGGTATTAGAATAATTTAGAATCATATTTTATTAATGCTCAATATTGTATCTTAGTATAAATATTAGAATGTTTCTAATATTTAGTTAGCTGTAGCTAGAATAGAATGTTTCTATTCTAGACGATCATTTCTGTAATGTCCCCCACTTAGCCAGTTTGGATATATGTTGTCGTTAGCCTGCTTCTATGTGGTCCTGGGGGGCTAACAGAGACACGGACGGGATCCTGTGGTGTTTTGGCCTAGTCAATTCTGTTTTGGGCCAAACTGAGTTCGTTTGGAGGCATTTCCAATGGGACTTACTATTTTTAGTAAGTCAGCCAGGATAGTTGGATGATAATTTTGATGATGGGGTTGGATGCGTTTTATCGAGCTCTTTCCAACGAGCTATCATTCGTGGCGTTTCGAGATCATTTGCTATGGAATTTTAATGCCGGAAGTTATTTAATAAAGTAACTTTAATTAAATTAATATTATAAGGTTACTTTATTATATTTTGCATTTATATGTGTGCCTAGGAGTGGGACACCAAATGAACCCCTTGGGTCTTTAAAGTGATAAATGAAAACAATATATTCAAATGCAAATATGAGATTTAATCGCACATTGCTTGTGGAGTGGGGATCGACCCTCTAAGAAGACTTTATATACAGCCATGAGTGGGGTGTGAGCATAAGAAGGGATTGATGAATTCAAGCTTAGTTTGGTTGGTTCGATTGCTGGCTTTTGGAGACGAAATCTTCCATTGGTGACAATCCTTTCGCTCTTGGAAGACAGAGTCAAGGGATTTAAGATCTATCAGCTTCATACTGTGTGCATTCGGCTTTAATTTCCAGCTACAGGCAAGATTGAAATTGTTGCTTCTCAAAGGATTATCATTGCTGACATTGAACAACATGGAGGGCAGATTTGGAGGAGAGATTTGGAGCAGATTAGAAAGTAAACACTGCTGCTACAGTGCCATGAACAGTGCGTGTGAACAGTGCTGTGAACAGTGTTCATTTTGTGTCATTTGAAGATCATATTTCATACCCTAACCGAGCAGCTATTAAATGGGTATGTTTTACATATATTGTGTTCAATAATTCGAGTTGATAGGGTTTACCATTGGCTGTTATTTCATATCAGACCTGGACTATTTTGTATTAAACTCTTATCAACATTAATTGAGTTCTTTTGAGTTGGGTTGCCATTATTATTGTTGCCAAAAGTGGTACATGTTTATTATATGTTTGTTGCACAATCGCATTAAAAGAAACTCTTGAAAAACATTCTTCCAACACATAAACATCAACACACCAGTCTCACATAAAAAAAACAGGAATTCCAATAATAAGCCTGCAAGCAAATTGTTTGACAAAATTACAGTGAGTGGGAAAGGAAATAGAGGAACAGCAAGGAGGGGGGGGCATATTACAGTTTCTAAGGAAACATCGTTCATCTTCTTGTATATATAGAGCGTTTGATCTTTGGTAATATATCATAAAGTATTCTATCATCTACTTTTCGTAACAGTTGCAGTGAAGAGAATCTTGAGATATTTGAAAGACACTGTGGATTATGGATTATGGTATGCTCATAAAGGTGATTTTTTGCTAAGTGTTCTTAGTTCTTACTAATGCTAATTGGGCTGGTAATGTAAATGACCGAAAGAGCACAAGTGGTGGTGCTTTCTTTCTAGGTGGCAGGCTTGTGTCTTGGACAAGAAAGAAACCAAATTGCATATCTCAATTTACAGCTGAAACGGAATATGTGGCAACAACTATCAATTGCACACAGGTAACTTGGATGAAGCAAATTCTAGAAGGGATTAAGGAGAAGGTAACAAAACCAATGACAATTTATTGTGATAATACTAGTGCTATAAACATTTCCAAGAATCCGGTTATGCACTCGAAGACCAAGCACATTGCTATTAAGTATCATTTCTTGAGAGAATAGGTGCATGAGAAAGCGGTGAGGTTGGAGTACATTCCAACTAAAGAGCAAATTGTAGATATCTTTACCAAACCACTTCCTAAGGATACTTTTGAGTACCTTAGAGGTAAGTTGGGGGTCATGCCCCTACCTAAGCATAATTAAGATGCAAATGTTGCATCAATCCAGTAGGTATTACTGTCTTATATTTCAATGGATTGATGTAAAGGGGACTACTCCGTAGGGGGAGCAGTCAGATAGATGAAGTCTTGAGCATTATGGTGCCTTTGGCATTGTTGTCAAAGGGGGAGAAGAACTAAGAGGATGATTACCAAGTAAAGGGGATAATAGCAGAGTAGCAAAAAGGGAGATGAACTATGAAGAGTAGATAAATAGGGAGAGAAAAGCTGATGTTTCTATCTGTTGGTGTGTTGCCATCAGATGAAGGTGAAGACAAAGTGTTGTGGTTTAAGAACATGTTTGGTATTGCTTGGTGTGTTGCAATCAATGCCAAAGAGGGAGATTGTTGGCATAATTGATGCAGATTCGATGGGTAAGTATGTTGATGGCTTGATGATGTGTTTTGTCAGTTATGTTGTCGTTGATTTCAACTTAGGTGTTCTTGGTGTGCCAAGTCATGATGGAGAAGATTAATTAAGAGTTATGTTGTGAATTATGTTGTGCGATTTGGCACATAGGCTCTAGAGGTGTGTACAATGTTATATCTATGATTGCATATGTGTATGATGAGTTTTATGCAAGTTACAGTCAATTTGGTGAAGACAGGGAATTGGTTTAGCAGTGAAGAAACAAAGAAGAAAGATTTGATCAGTATGTCCCACAGGAATAGAATCAGGTGTTGTGATCGAAGGTGTGTGATCTTGATGACATTATTGGATTGCTGGTGCAATTGCATCAAGATTGGTGATCGATGGACAGAGTTACAGGATTCTGAAATTTAGATAGTGAAGAAGGAAAAGAACAGTGAAGAACAATCGGTTAGATCCTTGACCGGTGATGGCGGATCGGTTTGCAAAGATGGTTAAGTATTCCAGATTATGTGATGACGTGTCTAAGATTACGTGGAATGTTAGGTATGATTCTTATTGGTCGATTTGATCCATAATTCATGAAGAGGTGCATGAACCTAGGGAAGTGTAATATGTTTGATTTTTCTGTGTCAAATCGATTGTGCGATAGATCTGGAGGTTGACATGAACTTAAAATTGATAACACGTTTAAGGTTTAAGGGTTGAGTGGGAATGATTTTTAATGATGAAATTCAAATGTAATTTGGGTCCTAGCCGACCTAGTTAGTGAAATATGTATTTATATTGCAGTAAGTTGTATTTGCAAGTGTGGAGATCGTGAGTGGTGTGTGCAGTCAAGCCTGTAGTTGATTTCTTGCAAGAAGCGGAAGTTGAGCTTAATTGGATCTATACATGCAAGGCATTGGTGCTATTTTTTAGATCACCTTCTTGTTGTTCCCTGACAATAGCAACAGGTCAAAATCCCTTAATCGGTAGATACTAACAGATCTTTTTGTAAAATCCTTTAACAGGGTGACACTTTAGCTAGTGTCTGAAGTCCTCTCACAAGGCTACTCTTAGCAAGGTAAAGCTCCTAACAGGGCTAGAGGGAAATCCCTTAACCGGGTGGCTGTTAATAGGGTCTGTTCTTAACCAGACTTTATTGTAAGCTTTTAATAGGGCTAAGCTCTTAATTAGACGTGCTCTAGGAGTGTGCATTTTTCTTAGTTGGTGCCATTCCCACCATGGTTTTTCCCAAGTTGGGTTTCCACGATAAAAATACTGGTTTTATGTGTTGAATTTGTGTGGATGCTTATTTCTTGGTGTATGTTTTATTACAAGTAAATGTTACTTATTGTATGCATGTGGTAAGGATTTGAAGGATAAGTTTTATCAGATCAGATTTTTGTTTATTGGTAGTTTACCGATTCACCCCCCCCTCGCTCTCTCAGTAATCTTAGGGCCTGATTATTCTAACACATACACACTATGAATGTTGGCCATTAGAGCTAAATTTACAAAATTAGAAGGTTTTCTTTTCTTTCTAGTAGTTCTACCCTTGATGAGCTCATCACGAAGATCTTCAATCGTCTTAGCCCACTATTTAGGCTGGAGAGAAGTGCTAACATTAGAAGTAGGAGATGCAATGGGGTCATCATCATCAAACAAAAGATTGGATGAATCCAGAGGAAAATCAGGTGGTGTAGCTGCATGTCGGGGTGAGCTTGCAGGAGAAGGAATTAGTGGAGAGGTAGGAATAGGAACAACTGAAGTCTTCTTACCTGAAGCCCTCCCATCAAGTGGACCTAATGGAAGACAGACACCCAAGTCTTGAGCCTCAGGAGAGTGATCCTTTGAATCCATAACTGGAGGAGAGTGAAAACAACCCTCGTTTCTCGTCAAAGACCACATCGCGATCGAAGATGAGACGATTAGTCTCGATGTCAACCAGTCGGTAGGCTTTGTGATTATCACTAAAGCCGGTTAGTATGAGTTTTTGGCTCTTGGCATTTAACTTGGTGCGTTTAGCATCAGGAATCTAGATAAAGCAGTGGAGCCAAAAAAATTGAGATGACTGATTGTGGGCTTACAGCCTGATCAGGCCTCTTCCGAAGTCTGCTTCTTGACAACCACTATAGGAGAGCGGTTGAGAAGATAGATGGTAGTGTGGATGGCTTCAGCCCAAAATTTCATTGGAACACTTGTGTTTCGACATAGACCGGGCCATTTCGGTAATCGTGTGGTTTCTATGCTCCACAACACCATTTTGTTGAGGGGTGTAGGATGTTAATTGGCGCTTTATGCCATGTTGTTTACAAAAATAGGAGAAGGCAGAGGAAAATAATTCTTCCCCATTGTTAGTTCTAAGAGTAACAATATGTTGACCAAACTCTTTTCTACAAATGCTTTGAACTTTTGAAACAAAACAAATACCTTTGATTTTTTATGAAGGAAATACACCCACATTTTATGATTGAAATCATCAACAAAAAGTAAAAAGTACCTGGACCTAGTAACAAAAGGAATAGCCATAGGCTTACAGATATCAACATAGACAAGTTGTAATACCTTAGAAGCTCTCTAGGAGTCGCCATTTGAAAACGGAGTGCAATGCTGCTTCCCAGCCTGACATGCTTTGCAAACTCCAAGGTTTTGGGTTTGAATCTCTAGCAGTCCAATGATAAGATCTTCTCGAACAAGCTAAGAAAAATAGTGCACATTTAAGTGACCATATCGCTGATGCCAAAGTGTACTAATAGATGAGCGATGGGCTACAATAGCAAGCTCCTGAGAATCACCAGAGTCAACAAGTTTGAATAGACCATGGTCCTCAAGACATACAACAATAGTAGACTGAGTCTCCCGATCAATGATACTATACTGATGTGAATTGAAGGTCACATCTAGTCGAGGGGAATGTTTTAGAATTTGACTGATTTAGAGAATGTTGAGTTCCATTCTTGGAACATAGTACACATCAAGGAAAATCAGTTTCCTTCCTTTAGATTGAATCTGTATATTGCCTTTTCCGACAACGGTGTACTCTTCCCCTCCAAAAATAACTGAATCTGAGAATGGCTGAAAATCTGTGAACCAATCCCGATGATGAGTGAAGTGGCTGGAGGCACCTAAATCAATATGATCTGCAGGTCTTTTAGCAATGAAGGCGTAAAAGGAAGACTCACCCCACTCAGTGTGCTTTGCAGCATGTGCTTTAGGTTGTGAACACAATTGCTTGGCCAGAGCAGCTAAGCGTTTACGACACTCCAACTTCATATGACCAAACTTATGACAGTAGTTGCATTGAATATTTTTCTTCTTTGAGCCTTTTGATGACTGAGTAGAGGGATTCTGCTGAGAAGACTGAGAGAACTAATAGTTGCCTATGTCCTTATGAATGGATTTAGCTGAGAAAGCTCGTGTGTTTGAAGATGAGCTGGTACCACTACCGAATTGTTGTTTCCAATGATCTGGTTGTAGAAGCATTATGTAGAGATTGGAAAATGAAAAATCAGAATGAGTGGAAGCAATGTTGAGAGTAGACGCTAAATCCAAACCCATGAGCTTCACACTGATGCGAAACCCTATACGGGTTTTGAAAAATGAATTTCTGCAAAGAAACCCTTCTAGAATAATTTTGAAAAATTTGAGCAAATAATCTCAATTAAGAAATTATAATTTTTTCGAAAAAATTAATCTGGCTTTGATACCATATTACACAGGTAATTTGGTAAAATATTCGATAGATTAATAAATGAACAAGGCGCTCATATATAGTTTACAAAGACGATGTTTCTATTACGAAACAATCTTTGTTATTAGAAATATTCTAATAATGAAAGAATAAAAGAATATTAGAAACATTCTAATATTTACAAGACACACAATATAGACCGTTAAAAGAATAATAAATAAGATAGTCTGAGATATTATTCTAATAAATTATAGTTAGGATACTTGAATGTTGGAATAAGAAGCTGTATTGGTCTCACACTTGTCGGTTAACTGATCAGTTAACCTACCAGTTAACTTGAGAACCTGATATATCAGTGAGCTGCCAGCAAATTATGGGGAGTTGATTGTGAGTTGAAAACCACAAATAATGAAGTTGAGTACCATTGATTTGAGATCTTCCAAATTGATAATTATACAGTAGTGCTGGGAAAGAATAAAGGATATTATATTTTGAATATTGCAAACAATTCATTTTCTTTTTTTGGGCTGGACTTGGTGTTTCGGCAGCAGTGCTTTGGAGAGGAAACCCTTCTGGTATGGATCGTAGTCATTGTGGGGCGCGAATCCTTGAGGGTGCAGTGTGAGTTCTAAAGTGTCATTAGGATCTTTAGGAGCATGCAGTTTAAATTCTGGAATATCTAGTAAGTTGTAATAGCTTATTAGTTTTCCATTTGGAATTATATTCTCAGCACAAATTATAAATATATAAAAGTGTTGTTGGAGCATTTTTCGTTGCCTGTTATTTGTGCTTTTCGTAAGGATCACAGCACTGTGACTATTGGCATTTTCTGTGTTTGTTATTTGAGCATTTTGTCAAGGGACTTTGTTGCAGGCAGATTTTTAACCCAAGGAAAGAAATTTGAAGACAATTATTGAGGGCTAATATCAGTTGTAGTCTGTTAATAATTAATTGTTTGGAGCTCTTGTTTTAAAGGCAGTGTTGTAGTATGCAAATGCTACACTTGAACATGGTTTATGCATCATTAATAATAGTTAAATCATGTGACACGTAACAATTAGTGTTCGCATATTAAACAAGAAAATGTATAAGTTAGTGCTTAGTGATCGCTAAGATTCATAAGCGATTAAACTATTGTAATCACACATCTGATACATAAACTATGTTCTTTTGAGTGAGGTTGAGATAGGTTTAGATGCCTATTCTGAATTCAGTGTATTATTCTACTGAGGTTTGTGTGTCCTCTATACATTATTTATGATAATTGTACAATTTTAACACTTCTTTTGTTTGGACTCTTGGAGTCTAGTCACTATTGTTTTTTGGTTGAATATAGCTTTTTTCTCTTGTATGTCAACACAAGGCTTCCAAATGCATGCAATTTGTTTTCTAAGATTGATCTCTTCGATTTGTTAACGATTTTAATTTTTATTGATATTTGGCAATTGCGTTCTAATAAATATTTAGTTGTAAGTTATAATACGAGCTATGAATTGAGAATAAAGATCATATTATTAAATTAGATTCATTTTGCCCCTTTTTTCAGTTTCTCATGATGCTGCATAATATATTGTTTATTAGGTTGTACGCTTGATAAATTACCAGGAACTGATTGTGTCTATTGATGTTGAAGATGTGAAGGTAACAAAATTTCGCGATGTGACAATGGCAACTACTATTCAACTCTCATCTCTTAGAGTACTATTTCAAGCACATGAACTTCTTTCTAGCCTTGGTGATCTTCTTTCTCCCTCTCTAATTACATACAAATATCCACATACATATGCACATTTGCTCAAGCTTCTAAATCCATCTTTCTAGTTTTTCTTTTTGATATTAACATGCGCTTTTAGAATAGAATACTTAACAAACAAACAGTCACTTAAAAATTATCACGTGAAATTGTTTACATATGCAGCCTTCCTTATGAGATATAGATTCAGGCTCACCTTGAATGAACCCATTTTAGAAATAGAATATTATTGTATTTTAAGCTTAAATATAACTTACACAGTCTTAATTATTATGTCTAATAACATAGATAACTAATACAAATTTAAGCTGTAACTGATGTCCTAGTAGCATTACACTCCAAAAGCTCATTATTAACCCTGAGTTATCAACACCCATCTCATTTGCTATGCTGTTTTTGTAGTCTTTTCTCAAGTTTTTCAAAACATGGCTCACTATTTTTTAATGAATAACTTTCTTTTTTGTCTCATTTTTACACATAGGAGAAGAAAAGTAAAAGCACAGGAAGATTGGAAATTTTCAGTTTAGGGTTAAGGCCAGGGAATTCTAAATGTTCAACATTGAATAGATTAATTTACGAGTTAAAGTTTTGAATAGGAATGAGGGTTTTTGTTTTAATTATATCCTAATGAGGCTTTGGTATAACTATAAACCATTGAGTCTGCACCTAAATAGTAGACTGTGTTTGATGATGGTAGTATTTGCCTACTATTTTAGGACCAGCTGTATATTTTTGACGCATATACCCTCTTATTTTGAAGTAATTTAATTGTTTATAAAAATCCTACTTGTTTTTCTAATAATTGGATTTTTTTTAATGTTTACGTTTATTTTGAATCTCTATGCACTATATCTGACATGAAATAACCAAATCAAAATTATCTCTATTTTTATGAATACAATATTCATTTTATAGTTACCTTAGTATTTCCTGTTCTAAATTTTCAGGTAATAGTTTTCTGTTTACACCGATGGGATTTCCTCCTCCATCAGCAAATACGTATTCTTACACATTCCATTGCGTGCTAGTTCTCCTATTTGCCATTTCTTATAACATTTGGTATCAGAGCCAATCACATGGGTGGTTTGTGAGGAGTGAAGCATTCATAGACGGTCTCCCAATACAACAAAATTCTGAATGAAATCTGATTACCCTCTGTGACGTAATAGTGTTTGTAAAGCTTCATAAGGAAAAGCTGGAAACATGTGTAGACAGAAACACCATTGAAGGGAATCAGGGTTAGCCATGGGAATAAGTTTAGAGGTTTAGATATCACTGTAGGTTTGGCTGTAGGAATCAGTTTGCAGGTGCAGACATGTCTGCAGGGTTGGCCATGAAACAGATATGGTGGCAGTTGTAGGCATTGATGAAACCATTGCAGGAGACACCATTATGAGCAGACAAAGATGCCATTTTGCAAGGTACAATGCAATGTTTATAGGCAGAATCTTGAGCAGGTAAAGCAGATTTGGGCAGAGCATCCATAGAGACATTGTTGGGAATATTCCAGTCTTGCAATCTCTATTGCTGTTTGGGTACAGTTCTGAAATTTGAATGATATCAATAGAAAGTTATGCTATAAAACCAGTCCATTTTAGACCTTGATAACGATATAAATTTGTTGTTGGTGGTCTGATACAGACTTCCTCTTATTCTTTGAGGTGTCTCCATCTTCTGTTTGATATGGCTAATATTCAAAATTTGGTGTATCTTGACACTTGGAAACTTGCTGGGCAAAATTATAACATCCGAAGTCACAAAACCCACACATTCTCTGAGTATCAGGACTTTGACTTGATAGTTTTTGAGAAGGAATATAAGCTCTTAGCAGGTCTGAAGTGCCATTATTTCCTGATCATGGAGTCAGACTGGTATTTGGTAATAACCAGATTGGATGTTGATCTTCAAGAAATGTTGGGCTTCATTCAACTCATCTTTTGGATCATTGATCTTGGGAAGTGTCAATTTGTTTTTAGTGTTGATTGCAACGAGTTATCTGTAATAAATGCATGGGTGAAAGAACCCATCCTCTTTCTTGGTTGATATCAATGGTGCACCATGTGTATATTTGCTAGGAACAATGGTTGTAGTATTTAGTAATTCCTACATAAGCCTTTCAATCTCACATTTTTGAAAATGAACATATATATACTCTAAGGGGGGACACCTCTAGGCCCTTTTGTAGGGCCATTCTCAATTTTCTGCTTGAGTCCTCGACCAAGGAAATCTCCCTTGGAAGGTCTTGTAAAACCACTTGTTATTTATGAAGCAACTGAGGAATTCCTAAAATTTATGCTTGATTATTAGAAGGATCAACATCCATGCAATGTATGTGGGCTGTGAAGCCAAAGTGCACCTTCAAGATCTTTTTCATATTGTAAACTCAATCAGCTTGATCTTCAGAGGAGGTAAGAACTTCATAGTGCTCTTTATGGCCCCTTTACTTGAATGTAAGAAACCTCTCTTGATGATTCATGGAGTATGTCCAAAGTGAGCACATCATCTGGACACCTAAAAAAACATTAACATCACCAACATGTACAACATAAAATTTGTTTTTCAAATTATAGTCAGCGATTGCTAGCTCTAGGTTATCTGCTATACCTAAGCATTGAATAATTGAGTGACTTAGGATTCTGATGGGAATGTTCTTACCACATAAAGACCAAGCTTGCTGATTTGTTTATTGTCTGTAATTGTGAGAAATTGGAGAATTCGGTGTTTACTCTTTAATCTGATAAAAATAGCACTCGAATTAATGAATAGAAAAATACAAGATAGAGTAATAGAAATATATTTTATTAACATCGAGTTATAAAATTAGACCAGAGATCATCAATGAAGGATTTGATTGCTTTCCTTGACTACACAAAGTTTATTTATAGCACCTTGATGGTTATCAAAGTGTAATGTCCCCTTATTGCACCTAGCTCAATCTGAGTTTTTCATTAGTCTATTCTTGGGTTCCTGTAGGGGAAGTGGATACAGTTATGGGGTGTCCTACGGTGAGCTCTTCAGTGATTTTCAGTGTTTTCAGCTGGACTTGACAAGTTCTATTGCTTTCAGAAGAGATTTATTTAATTTTATTAGGTCTTTATAAATATTTTTTTAAAAATATCCCTCCTAGGTCTAGTAACATGAACTTTTTAATCCAAAATGGACACCTAAGGAAGAGGAGAAATATTTATTTTATTGAGCTTATATTGTGCTTCCTAAAAGTGACACCAAGGAAGAATAAGGTGATTTAAAGTAAAGTAAAATGTTTGGTTTGAGAACTCAAAAAGGTTTAAGCTTCTATGAGGTTTTCAATTTGCTTTCAAATCATTTTTGGAGGGAAAAGGTATCAAATGGAAAAAAGGTTTCTGTAGTTTTCTTTTCACTCATATATATTCATGTTTTGAGTTCTCATTTGGCTATGCTGAAGTGATATATTATTCTTATGTTGTCGGAATGATTTTGGAGTTCATACCTTGACTAGTTGAAGATGAAATACTTCATTTAGATTACTGATTTTGGTGGTTAAAGATCCATCCTAGCTGGTTGGTTCCCATAGTTGCAAATTTTCAGTGCGTTTGAAGCTTTCAAGTGGATTTTTGGCTTGAAGAGATGAAATTCTTTACAATATTTTGATGTGAGTTCGTGGTGTTTGGTGCGAAGTGTGGTTTTTAGATGTGTGTGTTGGCATCAAGAGATGGTAACCGATAAGCCTGCTACTGGTACATGGCAATTAAGTATTGTGATTGATTGGCAAAAGAGAAAAGAGATGTTTTGTCATCTCAATCTAAGGTCCAAAGACCTAAGGAGATCTGTATGTAAAGAGGCTGGTTTGGCAACCGATGACACTATGAAGAAAAGACTATATCTTCTCATCAAGGGCAACCGGTCACTAAGCAAAGTGCATTTGCAACCGAGTAAGGAATACAACCGGTGTGAACAACGCAACCGAGGAAAAGGTGCAACCGGTAAGTAAAGGAAGGAAGAGTGAAGGTCAAAGTTCTTACCTGTTCACAATATGAGGATCTCAACCGATCAAGTGAAGACTTCGTTATGATACGAAGAACCGGGGAAGTCATAGTCAACTATCTGTTTGAACCAACTTTTTGACTGGGATTTACTGCACTAAATCCAGAAGACTTTGAGTTAACATGGTGATCGGTTTGAGGTGCATATAAAGGTTTTAAAGCCGAAGTCTGTGGCTTTAAAACATGGAGTTATCTCATACAAAGGAAAGGTGCTTGACACACATCTATTGTTTTCTTCGTAAAGCAGATAAAGCACAGGCATGCATTGGATGTTTCCTTAGTGAACTAATACTCCACTGGGTGATGAATCCGAAGGAGATCTGCAATTAGGTCATGCATGAGTAACGCAATTAGGGCAAGGAATCTATATATTCTTCTGCTTGTTAAGAATATAGGTTGCCTTCATTCTGCCGAAGTAAAGAGTGAACTTGTAAGGTTGAGAAGCTAAGGTGAATAGAAAAGAGAAAAAGAGAGAGAAGAGAGTGGAGAGAAGCACAACAACAAAGGAGAACTCACTTGCGGGTATCAGTGATGTTTTTTAGTTAAGCATAACAGAGATCTTATCAGGCTATGCAAAGCCATTTTTAAAAGGTCAATCTATCTGATTGTTTTCTTACAATTACAATAGTTAAATCCTAGTATTTGGGTGGACTCTAGCAGGTCCCTTGTATCAAATCCCTTAACCGGGTGACATCTTGTAAGGTGTTCTAAGTCCTCTAACCAGGCAGGCACTAACCGGCCTTATTGTAACAAATCCCTTAACCAGGTCTCATCTAATAATACATTGTAATCCTCTAATCGGTAAGGCTCCTAATAGGGCGCACTTTAGAAGAGTGCATAATTTGAAAGATCTCCTCACACCGTGGTTTTCACCCAAAATGGGTTTCCACGTGATAAATTTGGTGTCACTGTTTGATTGATTGCTTGATGTCATTTTATGCTTGAATCTATTTAGCTTACAGTTATAAGTATACTTCATCAGATTTATTAAAAGAAGTTTTATAGGTGTTGATTCACCTCTCCTCTCTCAGCACCGGTTGGGACTGTCAATTGGTATCAGAGCCTTGGTTTATTTTCTTTACCACTTAACCGCATAAAGAAAAAGTCAAGATGATGAGAAAGGAAGGACCAAAGTTTTCGAAGGAAAACTTTACTCAGTGGTGTAGCAGAATGAAGCTGTACATGAAGACCACCAGAGATCAATACTGGACCCATGTTACCACTGATTACAGTGAACCTCTGGCACCCTGACACCTGATGAATTGAAGATCAAAATTGAGCACACGGCTGCTATGGATATGATAGCCAACACATTACCTGATCATGTTTATGCTGAGATTAAGCATCTAGATTCCGCTCACAAGATGTGGGCTAAGCTGCAACTGGTATATGGAGGGGACCCAAATGTTCAAAGAGCCAAAGTTGAAAGCCTCAGAGGAAAGTACGATGACATGAGGATGAATGAGGGAGAAGACATTGAACAATACAACAACCGGATAAAAGAAGTGATCAATTCCATCAAAAGCGCTGGAGGAAAGCTTAGTGATGAGGAGGTGGTTAGCAAAATAGTAAGAATGCTCAGACCTCAGTACGCCATCAAGATCTCTGCCATTCAAGAGCTGATATCGGTCACCAAAGATCAAGTCACCCTAGACTCCCTAATCGGTAAGTTGACTGCATTTGAATTGAGTAATTTTGATAATAGCTTACCCATTTAGGAAGCAACTTTTAAGTCTTCTGTCAACATCTCTTCCACCAAAAAGGAAAGAGAAACCGGTAACTGCTCTACCGGTAAGATTGGTAATCTTGTTGAGAATTTGCTCTCAAAAGAGATGGAGCAAGATGAGTTTGAAGCACTCATCGCTAGAAGATTCCCCAGAGGAAAAGGAAAGTACAAAGGAAAGCGTCCTCTGAAATGCTTCTCTTGCAATAAGATAGGACATATTGCTGCAAGATGTCTTGATAATGATAATAAAGATAAGAGAGATTGGTTCAAGAGTAAAGCAAAGGAGTGCTACCTTGCAGAGGAAGGAGTTACAGACAATGAATCTGAAGACTTTGAGGATTCAGAAATTGCATTTGTTGCAATAAAAGAGGAGAGCCCAATGGTAAATGGAATGACACTTATCTCAAGATCTCATCATCATGATGATTGGATCATTGACAGGGGATACACTCACCATATGACCGGTGATAAGAACAAGTTTATCAGCTTGGAGCTCAATGACAGCGGATCCATAACCTTTGGAAATAATGCTCCTTGTGCCATCAAAGGGAAAGGTTCTATTACACTCGGTAATGATGTTGTTTGTGAAAATGTGTACTGGGTTGAAGGACTCAAGTACAATTTAATGAGTGTTGCACAATTGAACAACAAACAATTGCTGTTGGAATTTGGACAAGGTTCCTGTGTAGTCAAGAACCAATCTGGAGCTCATGTTGCAACTGGTAGACAGAGCAGAGGGAATCTGTCCTACCTTGACTCAATGGAAGGAGCTTGTCTCATAGCTTCAGTCAAAGGAGAATCAAGCAAAATCTGTCTTATATCTAAAGAAGACAATAGCTGGTTATGGCACAAGAGACTCTGCCACATAAACTTTGATAGTATTGTCAAAGTGAGCAAAAAGAAATCAGTTAGAGGACTCCTTGAGATTACAAAACCTAATAGAGGTGTTTGTAAAGATTGTCAGTTAGGAAAACTGACAGGAACAAGTTTCAATAGTAAATCTTTCTCTACTGAAAATGTTCTAGATCTTGTGCACATAGATTTGTGTGGACCGATGAGAACAAAAAGCTACTACGGAGACCGGTACTTCATGCTCTTTGTAGAAGACTAATCTAGAATGATGTGGACTCTCTTTCTTAGAGAGAAATCAAAGGCATTTCACATGTTTAAAATCTACAAGGCTAGAGTGGAGAAGGAGACTGGTAAAAGCTTGAAGTGTCTAAGATCAGACAGAGGAGGTGAATACACTTCTCAAGAGTTCACTCACTACTGTGAGGAACATGGCATAAAGAGGCAGCTATCTGCACCAAGGACTCCTCAGCAAAATGGAGTAGCAGAAAGAAGAAACAGGACACTGATTGACTGTGCAAGAACCCTATTGATTCAGAAGGATCTTCCTCATCACTTCTGGAGAGAATCTATCAACACTGCTGTCTACACACTGAACCGACTTCAAGTTAAGAAAGGAGCTGGTAAGACCCCCTATGAACTATGGTTCAATCATACTCCTAGTGTAGGTTACTTCAGAATCTTTGGTAGTAAATGTTACATCAAAAGAGATATGTACTCTGGGAAGTTTGATTCCAAGAGTGATGAAGGAACATTTTTGGATTACTCTACCAAAAGCAAAGCCTACTGGTGTCTGAACAAGAGAACGGGAAAAATAATTGAAAGCATCAATGTAAAAATTGATGAATATTCAGAACCGATTAAGAAGACCGGTCATAATGAATATGACAGTCTGGAAGGTCAAAATGAAGGGAATCTTTTTGAGTTCAATAAAGTAACAACCGAAGATGAAAGAGAAGAACATATGAACAGACATCCAGAGTAGGAGACTGTGCCTGAAGCTGACAGGCCAACACAAGATGGTGAACAAGAAGCTATTCATGACCATGATGAAGAAATTGCTCAACTAGAAGAACCTGGCCGGGAACAGAGACCGCTTCTTCCAAGGTATGTCACGTATCACTCCACTGATAATATAATTGGTGACAAACATGCAAATGTCTTGACCAGGAAAAAGGCCAAAGAGAATATCGATTTGTTTTCTTGTATAGAGCCCAAAACCACCAGGGAAGCTCTAGAAGATGAAAATTGAGTCAAGGCCATGGAGGAAGAAATTGAGCAAATAGAAAAGAATGATACATGGCTACTTGTGCCTAGACCACATGACAAGAATGTCATTGGGACAAAGTGGGTCTACAGGAACAAGCTGAATGAAGAAGGGAAAGACATAAGAAATAAAGCAAGACTGGTTTGCAAAGGGCATGCTCAGGAAGCTGGACTGGACTATGGAGAAACCTTTGCACTTGTGGCTAAATTGGGAGTAAGAATTCTTCTTGCCTATGTTGCTCACAAGAAATTTGAAGTATACCAGATGGATGTCAAGTCTGCATTTCTAAATGTAATACTGGAGGAAGTTTACATTGAACAACCGAAGGGCTTCACTTCTACACAAAAAGGTGGTATGGTCTGTAAACTGAAAAAGGCTCTCTATGGGCTAAAGAAAGCTCCAAGAGTTTGGTATGAGTGGCTGCACTCATACCTCCTGACCATAGGATTCACAACCGGAAAAGATGGGAATCTGATTGCAGAAATCTGTGTATGACATCATCTTTGGAGGAGATGACAGGATGAGCAAAGCCTTTGCTGAAGAAATGAAGCAAGAATTTGAGATGTCTATGATAGGAGCAATAAAATTCTTCATTGGACTACAGGTCCATCAGTTGAAAGAAGGTATCTTTATCTCTGAGTCCAAATATATAAAAGAAATTCTTAAGACTTTTCGACTTGAAGAATCCAAACCGGTTGGTACACCGATGATAACTAACCTCAAGTTATGAAAGGAAGATGATGCAAAAGAAGTGAATGAAACACTGTATCGGTCCATGATAGGGAAATTACAATATGCAGTACATAGTAGACCAGACATTGCACATGTTGTTGGCATAGTTGCAAGATTCTCTGGAAACCCCAAAGAGACACATCTAATAGCAGTAAAGATAATTTTCAGATACCTAAAGGGTACTGAGTAGTATGGCCTATGGTTTCCTCACAAGGGAGGCTTCCAAGTAAAGGTTTACACTGATGCAGGCTGGGCTGGCAACATTGATGATAGAAAGAGCACAAGTGGTGGTGCATTCTTTCTCGGTGGGAGGATTGTGTGTTGGACAAGTAAGAAATAGAACCGCATTTCACAGTCAACTATAGGAGCTGAATATGTTGTTGCTCAATCAATTGCACACAGGGTGATCTGGATCAAACAACTACTGGAAGGAATCTAGGAACAAATACCTGAACCGATTGCAATCAACTGTGATAGCACCAGTGCAATTAACATATCCAAAAACCCTGTCATGGCAATCAAGTATCATTACTTGAGAGAGCTGGTACAAGATAAAGAGGTAAGATTGGAGTATGTTCCCACAAAAGAACAGATTGCAGATATCTTCACAAAGCACTACCAAAGAGTACTTTTGAGTATCTCAGAGGTAAACTAGGGGTGATATCCCTTCCTGATCATCAATAAACTAGCAAAGGTGATCATTAGTTCATTATGCGTCAACCGAGGGTTTCACCTCATCTTTTATGGACTGATGAAAAAGACTGCTGCTCGAAGGGGGAGCAGATTTCAGTAAGGTAGTCTTTCTAACTAGCCTTTGGCATTATTGTCAAAAGGGGGAGAGTTTGGAAATAGCAAGGAACCGGTAGATGACCGACAGTGGCAGTAGCAGTGATACAAAGGTACAAGCACATAGGACAGGTGACATGTTTGCCCATTAAGGTTTTGCCATCAATGCCAAAGGGGGAGATTGTTGGCATCAAGAGATGGTAACCGGTAAGCCTGCTACCGGTACATGGCAATTAAGTATATTGAATGGAAAAAGAGAAAAGAGATGTTTTGTCATTTCAATCTAAGGTCCAAAGACCTAAGGAGATCTGTATGTAAAGAGGCTGGTTTGGCAACCGGTGACACTATGAAGGAAAGACTATATCTGCTCATCAAGGGCAACCGATCACTAAGCAAAGTGCATCTGCAATCGAGTAAGGAATACAACCGGTGACATAAAGGATACAGCCAAGGACAGGGATACAACCAGTGTGAACAACACAACTGAGGAAAAGGTGCAATCGGTAAGTAAAGGAAGAGTGATAGGTCAAAGTTCTTACCTGTTCACATTATCGGGATCTCAACCGATCAAGTGAAGACTTCAGTATGATACAAAGAACCGGGGAAGTCATAGTTAACTCTCTGTTTGAACCAACTCTTTGACCGAGATTTACTGCACTAAATTCGGAAGACTTTGAGTTAACATGGTGATCGGTTTGAGGTGCGTATAAAGGTTTTAAAGCCGAAGTCTGTGGCTTTAAAACATGGAGTTATCTTATACAAAGGAAAGGTACTTGACATGCATCTATTGTTTTCTTCGTAAAACAGATAAAGCAAGGGCATGCTTCGGAAGTTTCCTCAGTGAACTAATACTCCACTGGGTGATGAATCCGAAGGAGATCTGCAATTAGGTCGTGCATGAGTAACGCAATTATGAAGGACTATATATTCTTCTGCCTCTTAAGAATATAGGTTGCCTTCATTCTGCCGAAGAAAAGAGTGAACCTGTAATCTTGAGAAGCTAGGGTGAATACAAAAGTGAAAAAGAGATAGAAGAGAGTGCAGAGAAGCACAACAGCAAAGGAGAACTCACCTTTGGGTACCGGTGATGTTTCTCAGTTAAGCATAACAGAGATCTTATCAGGCTATGCAAAGCCATTTGTAAAAGGTCAATCTATTTATTGTTTTCTTACAATTATAATAGTTAAATCGTAGTATTTGTGTGGGTTCTAACAAGTCCCTTGTATCAAATCCCTTAACCGGGTGACATCTTGTAAGGTGTTCTAAGTCTTCTAACCAGGCAGGCACTAACCGGCCTTATTGTAACAAATCCCTTAACCGGGTCGCATCTAATAATGCGTTGTAATCCTCTAACAGGGAAGGCTCGTAACAGCACGCACTTCATAAGAGTGCAGAATTTGTGAGGTCTCCTCACACCATGGTTTTCACCCAAATTGGGTTTCCACGCAATAAATCTGGTGTCACTGTTCGATTGATTGCTTGATGTCATTTTATGCTTGAATCTGTTTAGCTTACAGTTATAAGTATAATTCATCAGATTTATTAAAAGAAGTTTTATAGATACTGATTCACCCCTCCCCTCTTAGCACCGGTTGGGACTGTCAGTGTGGTGTTAGTTTTGAAGAGTTTTGGGTTGTTTTCTAAGTGCTGGTGTGAGTTTCTTGAATTCTGGAAATGTGCTTTTTCTGAATAGCTGAAATCAAGTATTGCTTGTATCTTTCAAAGGCTGAAGATTATGGATTTGGGTATTGTTTTTGTGGATTTGTCATTGTTGGGTGAATCATTTTGAGAATTCATTTGAAGTGTTTGGCAAAATACTGATTTTTCAAGAGCAAAGCACCCCTCAAGGAGGCCTTACCATTTCTCTTGACTGGTATTTTCAGACTGAGTTAAATTCTGCAGTATCTAAAGTCTGAAATCTGCAATTTGAGGCGTCATTGCATGGAGTAATTGCTGATAAAATTAAAGAAGCTGATTGGTGTTGATTTGGCACTTTCATGTGCACCTTCTTGAGAAGTTGAGTGAGCTTGCTGCTGTTTCAAGGTCTGATTATATTATGAGACAATCTTATTTCAGTGCTTATCCCTCTTTGATATTGTTATTGAGATAACACATGTTTGATGAGTTGAAGGACATTTTTTAATAAAGAATCTAATGTTTCCTACGATTATGTAATTATTTAGAGGTGATGGCTCAGGCCCCTTTTGATCGTATTATTTAAATTCAATCCTTATTTCTATCCAATCTACTAATTGAGTGGTGAAGACGCTACCCCCACTTCATCTAGTTGCATTTTTATTTTCTATGATATTGTATTGACAAAGTGGCAATGGTTTAGACTGTCACTCCATCTAGTTGATGTTGAGAGCATTTGTATATGTTGGTTTATTATCTTGCATATAATCTGAAGCTAACAATCAGCAAGTTACTCTTCATTAGTTTTAAATATTGTATCATATGTTTCAAAAAAAAGTCAGGGGTGACTATTACACAAAGAAACCACATTTAGTGACAACTAACAACTAACTTCTCAAAGTACAAGTAAGTAATATATACTCAGGCACAAAGCATAAACAAAGGCATGTTACACTACCATAGTTTGCATACTTGGACTTATTTCTGACTCGGCAAAAGTAAACAACTTAAAAAATACTTGATTTTCCTAAAAATAAAGTTTTATGCAGATTATAATAACATGGTAGTGGGTGGATTTTGATTTTTTTGGATGCCTTGTGTTGCCTAGTGTATTGATATTCTACTTGATGATAGATAAAATTGGGTGGGTTAAATCCCTAGTTGTAGAGGCAAGAAACATTACCAAATACATTGACAACCATTAACTGGTGCATTTATTTTGACGAGAAAGCACATTAAACGAAAAGAGCTTACACTATCAAGAACCACATGGTTTGCCACCAATTCAATCATATTGTAGTTCCACCAATGTCTCTTAAGCAGATGTTTGTGAGTAGTAGGTGGTTGGAATTTCCATATCATAGTTCCTGGACTTGGACTCGAATCAAACTCAACAATAGTTACTGGGCTCGGGACTCGGTAAAAACTTGGCAAGACTTGTCAAAGTGAAAAAAAACACAAGAAATTTAGACATTTTTAAGGATTTAAAATTTGTTTCATGTACCCTTTATTAAGTAAACCGTTAAGACAATAACATCATCAAATAGATGCTAATTTGATCACATACACAAGTATACATCGATCACATAAGTATAAATGCAAATTGTAGCTGCAGGAAATAGCAAACTTAGATATATAAAATTATAAATATTGTCAAATGTATACAAAACTCATGGAATATGAAATCCATGACATCAAATGTTCCAAACATATCTGAAAACAAAAACAAGTCTACAGCTTAGAGGAGCTTGCATCCCTCTTACAAAGACGTCTAAGGTAGGTCTTGGATGGATCAACAACCATAGTCTTTGCCTTTGACATGCCACGCTCACTAACATCAGCTGTGCCTGTGTTTGCTTGTGCTCTATCCTCCTCTGCCATGGCTACAACCTTAGCCTCTCTATTTGCTTGGTCGATCCACTCAATGTACTCATCACTAAAGACAGGATCCATAGCCTCAATGATCCACTAAGAGCTACCCTTGTGCATTATTAAAGGTCTCTATCTCATGGATGATAGTGCTAACATTAGTATCACAGTCACCAGTAGCCATCCGCTGCATAACAGAGTAGAGCCCATTAAGAACCTCCTTGTCCGCCTTGAAATTAGTTCAAGAATGGAATGCTGGATTGAGGTAATACGTGGCTGCATGGATGGGCTTGTGAAGATGGAAGTTCCTTCTCCGATCAATTATCCCCCAAATGGGACAATACTTTCTCTCATCTCCTCTATAGACGAATCTAATGGCCTCCTTGGCCCTATCCATGCCCTCAAATATGTAGCTCATAGCGGGCTTCTCCCCATCAACAACTCGTAGGAGAACCACCAGGGGCTTAGTGAACTGCAAATATTGTGAAACATTAACACTTAATTGTGAATGAAAATAAGTAGAATCACAAACAAAAGAGAAATATGAATATAATGTTTAAATTAAAAGTAAAGCGTAATGTGGAATTTATAAAAAAAATTACTTGCATGATCTTTGCACAAGGGGCCCCCAAAGGCAAAGCTCGTCAAAAACACAATCTACCACATCCATCCTTGTAGTGGTCTTAGCATAGGATGAGGTAGTTGTTGACATAAAGCTTAGTTGTCATCATTGGCAAACATCAAACACACTGGTACTCATGATAGAACAATAGTGGTGAATTGATAGAATGACTAAGTGAACAGTGTACCTTAACCGATCACGTTTATATCAGTCCAGTCTTGTCCAACCGGTCTTGGCAAACACACAGGATGCAGATGACTAACGGGTTGCACACCGGTTTGCACTCTATTGCAAACTTACCAGTTAGTGCTTTATAATCCAATCCAGATTATGCAGAGCGTTTTTCAGTTGAACTGGAGTTAGCTTTTTAAGATGAACTAGAGTTAGCTTTATTTTTCTGCAAGCGTTTTGAGGTAAACTAAGGATTTGTTTGCAAGCTTTTTGATCAAGAGTTCTTCATGCATGATTTTTGGAAGAGTTGCAGCTTGGCGGCACCATTAGGTGTATTTTTAATAAGATAATTTCTTATAAATACAGGTCATTATGCATGAGAAGAAGTATTGTTGAAAATCAAGAGCAAAGAGTAAGTAGAGCAGAAGAGAAGAGTCTTCTGAGAAGGATCACAGTCACAAAGGGTGAAAGATAGAGAAAGATTCAACATCCAAGCAGAGGAAAGAGTGAACAGGTATGATTTGAATCGACAGATACAGTGTCAAAATAAGATCATTGCTTTTATTGTGAAGCATATTTAAATCCCTTAATCAGGGTGAACCCTAACAGGTTCCATTGTATAAATCCCTTCACGGGGTGACATCTTTGCCGATGTTTTAAGTCCTCTTATAAAGCGACTCCTCATAGTGTCAAGATGTTAACCGATCTTCTATTAAATCCCTTAATCGGGTAGCACTCTGATCAGTGCTTTGTAAGCCTTTAACATGACAACTTTATTATTGCAATAGTGGAATTTCGTGGGTTTTGTGCCACTGTGATTTTTTCCTTTTGACCGCGGGTTTCCACATATAAATTTTGTGTTGACCTGTGCATTTAATTTCTGTTTATGATTGTCAAAGCATTCTTTTATTTTCAGTATTAACATGAATATTAATTTAAGGGAAAGAATCAAAAGAAAGTTGAATTTACTGATTCACCCCCCCCCTCTGAGTAACCGGTTAGGACTAATAGTAGTCCACTCCTCACCAAGAAACATGCGCCTCAAAGTTGCCTCTGACCAAATCAAGGAATGCAACTTGATGAAATTTGTGGCAAATCTTGTGATTCCAGGACGAGCCAACTCCTTCTGCCCCATACATTATGTCATTACACTAAGGATCCATGCGTGATTGTACATAAATTTGCAAATGTTTTTGGCCTTATCTACGCATTTCTTGACCAATGGAAGCTTGTCAATATCCTCCAACATGAAGTCAATGCAATGGGCAGCACATGGAGACCAAAATATGCTCGGGTTGTCTCCATCAAAAGTTTACCAACAACAACATAATTTGCTGCATTTTTTGTCACCACTTGAACTATGTTTTCTTCGCCCATCTCACCTATGAATTCCTCTATGGATTCACATAGGTGTGGCATTTTTTCTATGTGTAGAAGTATCAATGGACTTGAGGAACATGGTGGAACCTTAAAATAAAGCAAAATCATAGATCAAACAATAAATCATAAATTAGAAATATTGATCACTAAATCAAATTCAAATAATTCAATGCATTTAGGGAAGTCGAATGATCAATCACCTCTGTAGGGAACAAGAAAGTTTAGAAGTGTCCTATTCCTCCTATCAGTCCAACCATCAGTCATGATGGTGCAACCCAAAACACCCCAAAACACCTATTGGTCTTGTAATTCGGCTTTTACTTCATCGACCGTTTCTAACACAAGTGGGCCACTTAACTCAGTATCATTAAGGGCTTTGGACCCCACCACACAAATGGTTACAACATCTATCTTGCCTTGCCAATAAGGAGATTTGTCACAAATAGTTTAAATAAGTATGTGTAATAAAAATTTATTAGACAAAGCAAACTATAAATTTTAAATTTAAAGTAATTAAATAAAAAAGAATTACCTGGCTGCAAAAAATGGAATGTTGCAATAGTACCAAAACTTGCCAATTGCTTACCTAGCAGCATCATGTTCCAAGGCGTGCTCTCAAGTGAGGGTTGTGAACTAGGAGTAGTGTGTGGCTCAAAATATGAATCTATCCTAGATTTCTGAACTCTAGGACCAATGCTAATAGTGCCACTAGCAGGAACAGTAGCAGAAGAAGAAGCAAAAGCACTAGGAGGTTATGGAGGCATGGAAGAAGCGTTTTTAATACAACCTCCAGCTAAATAGGATCCAATACTCGCCAACTCCTCTCGTTGCCTCTTCTTCATTTCCTTTAGTGCTTCAAAAGTTTCTAACTACACTTGACATTCACAAACAACCTTGATAGATGCTTTTTCACACAGTCCAACATCATGGCCATGTATTCTTAGAATATGGTATTTCAATCTATTGATGCCATCATGAAAAATTTCTTTACAATATTTACATTTAGCCTACCCTTTTGTTCTACCAGGGAAATCTTCGGTATGTTTCAAAGCTTCATCCTTTTGACCTTGTTTAGTGGTCTTAGGCTTAGCCTTAGGTCTAGGTGCAGATAGAATTAAAAAATATGGTTTTCAAAAGCTCAAGGCTGCTGCAACAAGACAATATTACAAAAAAATTAACATTTGTGCATTCTCATTTCTAAATTAGAAACTAATACAAAAGAAGTAGGGTTTGTTCCAAAAAAAATGTTGGGTTTGTATTTTTATATTTTGTAACTTTCTTCTAAAACAAATGTAGGGTTTGTTGATTGTTTTAATAAGTTTTTAAAAAATGTAGGGTTTGTTGTTTGAAGTTTGAATTTGAAAGGAAAAGAATTGAAATGTTTTCAAAAATAAACAATGAAGTTTTTTGTTTAAAAAATTCAAAACAAAAAGCCCAAAAAATAACCCAAAAAATTTAATCATACCTCTTAGAACAAACTTGAAATGAGATGAAACCTCTTTGCAGTTGTTGGTATGAAGCTTTTGAAGCACCAAATGCAAGTATGAAGCTGCACAAATGTGTTTTGTTGATGATTTTTTGCTCTTCCTCCACGTTGGTTGCCCTTCTATGCGTTCATCTTTTTCCTCACAACTCACTCTTCTTTTTTGTCAATAGAATAAAATGAGCTCACTTTTGGGGTTGAGAAGATGAAATAGAAGGAAAAAACAACTTAAAACACTTCTGTTTTTGTTTTTTTATTGCAATTTTAAAACTTGATGCCAATTGAGTCTTGTCTTCGGGACTTGCTAGGTCCGAGTTGACTTATCGAGTCGTAAGTTTAGGTGAGTTTCTCGCTTGACTCGGCTGAGTTCGATTCTGGGCCCCTAGGACTCTCCTAGGGTGACCTGACCTGGGACTCATTGAGTCTTGGCGAGTCGCAGGACTATGCTCCATTTAAAGAAGCCAAAAGAGGAACAATGAAGAGCACACATGAAATATTAAGAGGGGAGGTGAATTAGTATTTCTGAACTTTTAAACTTTTAAATGCAAAAAATGACATAAAATGTAAAGAAAGCAACTAAAAAGACATTAACACCAGATCTCTCATGGAAAACCCTTTCGGGTAAGATACCATGACATATAAAACTTTCATTAACAAAGATGGGCACTGACCTAGAATACAAAAGTGAGCACCAACTCACAGAGAGCACCAACTGTCTTCGAAGCACCAACTCCGAACGTTAAATCACCAACTCAGATCAGCTGAGGCACAAACCCAAAACTTGGTAGCAACTTTCAGAACACTATGCTCAAACTCATCATCAAACTCATCTGCTTCATCATGCTTGAATCTAACATCAAACTCCCCTTGCACTAATCATATAATATATCGTTCACACAAAAATATCTGTCCTTCAATAATATACCAGACTTCAAATATATGCTTGACTCCCTAAATACACATTCTACTCTGAACTCACAAAATCACTAATAATTTTGCCAAACACAAATATTGCTTTTCATTTCAGAATTTCTTATCCAGCAAATCTCTACACTTCAAAACTGGGACCAATTGGTTATCTGCTCCTTAACAGCAGTAATCTTCATCCACAGTATATGCTCCCAAGTCATAACTGAAGACACTGTGCCCTCTGCAGCCTCATGAGCCAATGTACAACAATATCATCAATTCATTATTCATTTAACTCTGTTTAACACACAACCCAGTAGTTATCGCAATATGCAACAGACCTGTTCATATCAAAACGGTCACACACAACTGTTCTGCAATAAAAATCCACAACCTCAAAATTTTCTTACACATCACTCTCATGTACCAGAACGGCTCAGCAATAAAAATGAATATTAAATATTCAACGCAGTAGCCGAAACAGTATATTTCACACAACACTCGACCTTACATTTTCTCCACAAATGTTTAGCTCAGAATTAACACCCCACCTTTTTGAGTACTCAAAAGCCAATAAAACACATCCAACAGAAAATAACACTAAAACATTTACACACAGCTCTTTGGTTTTTCAATCTCCTATGAGCATCCAACAACTACACACTTCCTTTACACTGCTTTATCCACCATAACACCTGATTTCAACCTATTCTCCAAAAAATGCACAGCTAACAGCCAAGTTCTCACACAAATTACTAGCATCAATTCATTTTTCTCAATAACATCCTCAGCTCAAAAATCTGCACTTCTCACTCCAAAGATATACACGTCTCCTCAAGAAACAAAACAACTCCCAGCCAAAAAAAATGAATGTAGCCAGTCAATCATAGATAAAACTATTGAGAAGACGGAGTATAAAAATGCTTATTTAAAGCATAGCGGTTACATAATCTGATGCCGACCAGTCACATAAATCATTATCACACAACACTTTCTTTATACTAGTTACTCCTCTCATATTTAATTTTTTATTCAAACCTGTTCACCACTTCATGCTTCAATAAAACTGCATTAAGTTTTTTGAAATGACACCTACTATCATCTCTATTTAGTATGTAATTGGACTTCTTTTTCTGTCCTTCGCACACACAGCAATGTTTCAAGTCTTTATACCTCTTTCAAATGATACACACATCCTCCCCCAAAATACACACAGCAAATTCAGAAACAGCTGTATAAGTATTTAATAAATTCTATTTCATGACTTGCGTAATACTACATTCAATTAAATCGAGCCTCTAAAATATTCAACAGGTGAGGAGGCAAATAATCTGACATGGCAGCTGAAGAAGACAAGCAACTAGCTCAACTAGACAATCAACCAGGTAGCTCAACTACACAACCAAGTAACTCAAGCACCTCAAGCTCGTCAAATAGCTCATGTACGTCAAGCACCTCAAGCAAATCAAGCACGTTAAGCACCTCAAGCAAATAAGCAAGTAGCACAACCAAAATTCTATTACTTTAAGTTATCCGTTGAGATTTCTACGATCTTGATTATCAACCTTTGACATGAATGAGAACATACTCAACAATCTCCCCCTTTGTCATTGATGTCAATCCATCTGAAACCAAACTGAAACAAAGAAGCTCTCAAGTAATGCTGTTTTGAAACAAATAGACTTACTTTGAAATGTCAGTGCTCCCCCTAACTTATTGCTCCCCCTTTGACATCAATGGCGAAACCAACTTGCATACCTGAAACCATCTTGCGTAATTGAAACCAACTTGCATAACTGAAACCATTCTACATAATGAATCTAATCTGCATAACTGAAAAGGCGCTGAAAGAATATGACAAAGAAAACTTCCCCTAAGTCCAATCAGAAAATCAATGACAGAGTGAAATCACTCCCAACTTCTCCCCTTTGATATCATCAAGAATTTATAAATTGTTAGCAGACCTACTTGAATTAGGAATATGTTTACCATCTTTTCTAATCCCACAACAGTTTGATTTAAAAAACAAACTGTGTCCTTGAACACGCATTTGATTCACACTTAGTAATTTGTGTTTCTGATCTTCTACATATAAGAAATCTTCAACTTTTGTCTCACCATAATCCAAAACAAGTGTACCTTACCTCCATTAGCAAAATGTACCTTACCTCCATTACAGCATTTGAGAGTGAGAAACTTGCTCTTTTCTCTAGTCATATGCCTAGACCAATCACTATCAATAGACCATTTGCCTTTTTTCATTTTGTGCAAGAGAGGCTATTTGCACAGTCAGAGATTCCACCAACACTTATTTTTCCTTCTTCCTCCAAAGCTTAGCAATCTCCTTAGTTTTGTTCTCTTTCTCAAACTTCTGGTTCTACTTAAAGAAACTTGCCATATCACTTTTACAAACGTTTGCAGTGTGACCAAAATTATTACATTTATAGCATATAACATTATAATTCCTTGGAGGAGCAAAATAATTCCTACTCCTAAATCTGAAAGCATTTCTTGCAAACATTTTATAGTTGATTGCCTTGTGTCCAAAGTAATTGCAAGAGAAACAATAACCATGAAAGAAAGGATTATTAAACCTGTTCATATGTGTTTGTCTTGAGATAGGAGGTTTTTGAAAGCATTATTTTTGACCTTTGATGTTGAATCCTTTGAGCTATCAATGTTGGTCTTCTTCTGTTCTTCATTTGTAGGCATAGAACTTTGACCTTCTACGAGACCATCTCCACCTTTGTCTTTAAATGATTTTTGTGAGCCAATAAGCTTATCTAATGATATGAAACTTTTTTGATCTATCTTCTCATGACTCGGCTTTGTTTATTTGTCTACCTTTCTGAGTGAAACAATTGTAGCTTCAAGTCTTTCACAACTTTCTTCTTTGAGCTTAAGCTGTTTTTTAATTTCTTCTTCTTCTGTTTTCTTCACTTCAATCTGAACTTTCAAATTAACAATCAATTTTTCTGCTTCTCCAAGAGCTAGATATATCTTGGTATTTTCTTCGTTCTCTTCTTGTAGCAGCATCTTCAAGTTCTGTTTTTTCGTTCTAAGTCTCTTGATTTCATTTAAAGCCTTTGTTAGCTCCTCTTCAAGATCCTTTTCTTTCTTCTTCATCACTTGGATCTTCATGTTCTTGATTTTCATCATCTACTTCATCCATGGCCATGAACAATATTTGTTCAACTAAGGATTCTTCATAAGATTCATGAAGTTTGCCCCAAATCTCTTTAGCTGTATAGCAATGCACGACTTTCACAAGTTCTGTCTCTGACAAGCCACATAAGATTGCCTTCACGACTTTTGCATTGTTTTGAAAATCCTTTTTCCCATCAACATTCATTGGAGGAGTTGGGGGAATTGTATAACCAGTCTCTACACTACTCCAAACATCAAAACCAAGAGCCATTAGATAGGTACATATTTGAACACTCTAGAATGCATAGTTAGAGCCATCTAATAAAGATGCTTCATTCAAACCTTTATGAGATACCATGTGTGCAATCAGGATCAACCTCCAAGCATTCAAGCTCTAATTCCGAAGGCACTCCTCTCTAATACCAATTGAAGGGCACAAAGGAAATACTAAGAGGGGGGGGGGAGGGTGTATCAATATTTCAGAACTTTTAAGTGCCGAAACCACATAAAACATAAAGAGACCAACTATAAAGACATTATCACCAGATTTCTCGTGGAAAACCCTTATGGGTAAAAAACCACGGCATATAAAACTTTCATTAACAAAAATAACCACCACCCATAATACAAAAGTGAGCACCCACTCACTGAGAGCAGCAACTCTCTTCGAAGCACTAACTCTGAATACTAAAGCACCAACTCCAGTCAGCTGAGGCACCAACCCTAGTTTAGGCACCAACCCAAAACTTAATAACAACTTTGAGAACACACTATGCTCAAATTCATCATCAAACTCAACTCCTTTATCATGCTTGAATATAACATTAGACTCCTCTTGCCTTCACGCAAAAATAAGCTGTCCTTCAATAATATACTAGACTTCAAATATATACTTGACTCCCAAAATACCTATTCTACTAAAAAAAGGCACTGATAATTTTGCCAAACACAGATATCACTTTTCACTTCATTATCAAGCAAATCTCTACACTTCAAAACTGAGGCCAACTGGTAATCTGTTCCTTAACAGCAGCAATCTTCATCCGTAGTATATACTCCCAAGTCATAACTGAAGAGACTCTGCCCTTTGTAGCCTCATGAGCCAACATACCACAATATCACCAATTCATTATTCATACAAATCTGTTTAACACACAACCCAGTAGTTATCGCAATATGCAACAGACCCATTCATACCAAAACGGTTTCATACAACTGTTCTGCAATAATACAAAACCTCAAAATTTATATACACGCCACTCACATATACTAGAACTACTCAGCAATAAAAATGAATGTTAAATATTCAATGCAGCAGCTGAAACAGTATATTTCACACAACGCTCGACTTTACATTTTCTCCACAAACATTCAACCCAGAATTAACGCCCCACCTTTTTGAGCACTCAAAAACCAATAAAGCACAGAAAATAACACAAACATTTAGGCACAGCTTTTTGGTTTTTCAATCTCCTTCTACAAGCATCCAACAACTACATACTTCCTTTACACTGCTATACCCACCATAACACCTCACTTCAACCTATTCTCCAAAAAATGCACAGCTAACAGCCAAGTTCTCACACAAATTACTTGCATTGACTCAGTTTTCTCAATAATATCCTCAGCTCAAAAATCTGCACTTCTCCCTCCAAGATATGCACATCTCCTCAAGGAAAAAAACTCCCCGCCAAAAAAAACCAAAAATGCAGCCCAGTCAATCATAGATAAAATGGCTAAGAAGACAAAATATACAAATGCTTGTAGAAAGCATGGCGGTTATATAATCTGATGCTGACCAGTCACATAAATCATTATCGGACAACAATTTCTCTAAACTAGTCACTCCTTTGATATTTTTTTTTTATTCAAGCCTGTTGACCACTCCATGCTTTAATAAAACTGCATTAATTCTTTTTGAAATGGCAACTACTATCGTATTTATGTAGTATGTAATTGGACTTCTTTTCTGTCCTTTGTACACAGCCACGTTTCAAGTCTTTATGCCCTTTTTAAATGATACACTTATCCTCCCCAAATATACACACAACAAATCTAGAGACGACTGTAAAAGTATTTAATAAATTCTATTTCATGACTTGCACACCACTACTTCAATTAAATTGAGCCTCTAAAATATTCAATTGGTGACAAGGCATATAATCTGACATGGCAGCTGAAGAAGACAAGCAACTAGCTCAAGCACACAGCCAAGTAGCTCAAGCATGTCAAACAGCTTAAGTATGTGAAACACCTCAAGCATCTCAAGCACCTCAACCAAAAAAGAAATTAGCTCAAGCAAAATTCTATTATTTTGAGTTATCCTCTGGGATTTATACGATTTTGATCATCAACCTTTGACATCAATGACAACCTACTCAACAAATGGGTCATGAAGATTGTTGTAATGATGTCTTTGTGTGTTTGGATAGTATGAGTGGTGATATATTGAACATGTATTCATGCTTATCTTTCGTGTTTTGATTTTTGCTACATGAATTAAATATGTTATAACAACATTTGTAAAGTCAAATTGCTATCTTTGGTAATATATATATATATGTGTGTGTGTGTGTTAATTATATTAGTCTTTTTGCTTACCTGCTATTTAGTTGACATAAATATGCATAGGTGCAATATGTATTTATGTATATGTATGTAATAATGTATGTTATGCACGCTACTAACAATGCTAGGCACTACATATTTTGATTGGCCATATCCTCTTCAAATGAAACCTATGTTTCGCTTGAGTCAATGAATGTCTCAAAGGCTATAGGATCTTGTTCTCATGATAAGTATTGGATGCTCCATGTTCAAAGGTTGTAATTTATAACACTTATGAGGGTTTACTACATACCTTGCTCATTGTGATTTAGCCCTCTGTGCAATGGATATAATTCATTACTTTATGAAGTGAGCATATTCAGAACTAGATATGATATCAAACACTATATTTAGGAACACTGCAACTGTAAGTATATAGGCTTTAACAATGATGCAAATTGGTAATTGCTGTTTCTTTCTATATTTTATGTCTAAATTATGCTAGGTTATTTTTTTTAAACATGAGAAATGCATTTTCTCCATGATTACTAAAATGGCCTGTTGCAGGTACAGATGAAGCTATAGAAAGGGCACAAGTAGGGATTGCAATGAAGAAAAAGTTGAAGATCCTAATTGCATGGGCAAAAGATACACAGTCTACTTTTCTCTCTTATTTGGATTCTATGCGTAAATATAATGTAAATCCTGAGCCTTTAATGTGTTTTCTTTATGAATACTCAAGCTAAGGCATCACCTAAGAAATCGTTTGTAAGAGATATAGTCATGCGTATTCAATGCAAAATATCATTTGATCCCACTCCCATGACAGTGAAACCCCTTTAGCAGTAGACAACAATAACATCCATAAATGTATTACTGTCTTTTGAAGTACTGAAGTTATTCACTTTTTGAAAATATCAACAATTGGTGCCAATCATCTCTTATGATTCAGAGTTATCTGAATGTGGTTTCAGTAGTTGGAAAACTTACTTTAAAGTTTCAGGAGAGTTTCCAAAGTTCCAAAATACTTGGAGACATTTTGGACAATGGTTCATCTTTACAGAAGCTTCCTGAAAAAGACTCAAACTTTTGCCTACATCTGAGCTTGTTTAATAGATAATTTCCTGCAAAACTAAAAACATAAAAAGGATAATGGGGAGGAGAAATGTTTCCCATCTATATTACTAAACTATGAAACCCTAGGATAAAGGGATACAGAATTATAAAAAGCTTTTATTTCATTATTTCTTTATACTTGCTTCAGAACTTGTGAAGAGCAGCAGCATTATCTCTTTTGGGTTCTGTTGTGAGGTTTTCACACCATCGCTTTATGAAACATGGGCGCCCCGTCTTTTCATTGCAGGCTTTGCTTTAGTTTGCTGTAGGTGTTAGTGTTTGAGTAGATTGGCAACATTTTCAGAATCTGAGCTTTGGTGAGTGAGAGTGTGACAAGGAATTAGTTGTGGCAAGCAAGGAGGATGGACTTAGAAAAAAAGACTTAGTGAAATTGGACTTAATAAGGTGTAGTCGGACTTGGTCGTATTTTGATCTTGTGGATTCACTATTTAGTGGAATTATAAAAAATTGGTGGCGATTAATGAATGGATATAAAGCGCCTTTGTGAGGAGACCAGCTAGGGTGCAAATCCATGTCAGCTTGAAAAGATGAAAAAATCTGATCTAAATCACTTGATTATCAGCTGAAGTGGGGTTCACCTTTGCCTAAGTTGATATGAATTTCCACCATGTGCATCGAGTTCGCCTAACTTAGTGGTGATTTCCACTGCACTTTACTTGTACTTGCGTAAGTCTCGGTCATTTTCCACTTCACTTTGTATGTTTTTGCCAAAGTCCATGTTGATTTCCTTTGCACATTAGAATTACTTGCCTAGGTCACCCCTCATTTTCACTTTTGGTTTTCAACTTTGCCTAAGTGGGTGATGTTTTCCACTTCACATTTGCAACAGCTTGCCTAAGTCGATGTGAGTTTCCTCTAGGCAATTGCATGTTTTGCCTAAGAGCCTTGCATTTCCAGTTAAAGATCTCAAATTTTGCCTAAGTCATTAGTGATTTCCAGTTGATGCATAGAGGTTTTGCCTAACTTGGTGGTGGTTTCTACTTGTTGATTAATGGTTTTGCCTAACTCTCTAGTGGTTTCCACTTGACGTTTGATGGTTTTGACTAAGTGTATAGTGGTTTCCACTTTTGGGATTTTAACCTTTGCTTAACCTACTAGTTGTTTCCACTTGGTGTATGGCGGTTTTGCCTAAGTAGTGGTTTCCACTTCAAGCTTTCAACCACAAATCAAGCCCAGCTTTCATCGAAATTACAAATGGGGCTATACTAATGATGCAATCTACATGGTTAGAGAAGTGGATCGAATTGGTCAAAGGGCCCGATATTCAATGTGAGGTAAGCACCAATTAAGTACCAATGGCATCGATTTTAACCTTGCATTGAGGCATTGGCTTGGGTTGATTAAAGGGATAGGCCTCAAATCAAATGTAAGGCCTTAAATTTCAAACATATGGCCTTTATTTCTAGCGTGTGGCCTCAATTCCATAAGCACGGGCCTTAATCCTTAAACGTGTGGCCCTTAAATTCAAATCTAGGGTCCTAAATCTGATCGTATGACATCAAACCCCAAGCATATAGGCCTGATTCGAAACGTATGGGCCTCAACACCAAGTGTTTGGCCCTAAATTCCAAAGCTAGTCCCTAATCTCTAGTACATAGCCTCAAAGTCCATGTGTAAGGCCCAAAGTTCAAATGTATAGGCCTTAATCTCCAACTTGTAGGCCTAAAGCTCAAAGATGGGACCTAAATTCCTAGCATATGGGCCTTAATATCTAACGCGTGGCCTCAAATCTGGTCGAATGCCCCCAATTTAGCAACTATGGCCTCATATCTCTAGCATGTGGGCTTAATTGTAATGTCCCATCTAGTTGGGTTGGGAATTCTGGACAATTTCCTGGAATCCTCTCTTCTCACTAAAATTTACAATCTTTGATATCACTTGTAGACTTATAAAATTGATAATAAATCAACATTGATAATATTTCCAAGAACAATATATATTATATATTATATCACCTAATAGAACAGTTGTTCAGTTGTTCTTATCAATAACACTGATATTTCAGAGTGGACCATTAAATAGATACTAAGTGAATCTGTCATATATATATATATATATATATATATATATACTATGGGCAATATGATGATCTCTGTAATATGTGATATGATCGAATGAATATGCAAATGATCTTTTGTTCAATAGCCTTCTTTGATTTAGCAATAAAAGATATCCTATAATATTGACTGATAATCGCCTATGGCGATTGAGTTGTTATATCTGATATAGGCCTTCATTATATGCAATGTAGAGATTTGACAATAGCTCTTAACAGTGATATGGTGTTGTTTCAGGTATGTGGTTATGAACTTGCAACCAATACTGACGCTATTTCTGATCTGGTTGATTTAATCTTGCAACTACGGTGCTGTTTCAGTCCTTTCTTTCAGATTTACGCCTAATGGTAGATGCTCACTTGAGCAGATCCAAAATTGACAAATAAATAGATAAGCTTTTTCCCCATCAGTCCAAACTTAAGTCGTATATTGTCTCCAACTTCCTTCAGTATTCTTGCTCCACAAACAATATGCCTCATTACAGGTAAATTATATGTTATTGATGAGATTTGGTTATTTGGTAAGCATTGCCAAGGCTATCTTCTCCAGTTAGGCATTCAGTCGTCTGCTTAGGATTACCTTCACTTGATCTCTCCATCACTTTTACTAGATTTATTTTCCTTTAGTGACAATCTTTTAGCGGCTTTCAAGGACAAGTAGCAAGCACACCTCTTTATATGTAGCTCTACCGCACTAAATCCAAGAGTTTGGATGCATACCTTGAGATCTACGATGCAGATTATATATATGTTAGTAAACAGGTTTGTCCTTTGATATATCTTTCTTACAAACTCTTTCTATGACCCGCTTGAAAGACAAACAATTACTAACAATTCAACCTTTTGACTTTTTCAATTGTCCCAGGAAGTTGATCAATGCATAAGTACAATAGAGATTCAATCGTAGCCATCTGTGTGAAGTCTGTTGCTTTTGGGTTAATCTTCTCCTTAATTGTGTTCATGGTGGCTTCAAATGCTTCTAAGGCTCCTTTCAGTTCTTGATCACCATAACTTGTTGAATATGTATAGGCAAAATTGATAAATTTCAGCTCATTCAACATAGTCTTCTGTATTTGTTTAACCTCATTTTCACAATCCTTAGTTTCAGCTATAGTACTCCTTATGGTCAAAATACGACAGCTAATGTTCTTCCTTAAAATGAAGAAGGTTGACACATCAGAAGATTTCAAAGATTTCTCAGTACAGAACTTGGTATAGCCATACCTCTCAATTTCTAGGAACTTCGTCATAGCAGCAATCCATTTCTTTTCTTCTCTATCCCATACTTGTCGTTGTGCCTGCAATTCTCCCACCAGGGCTTCAACATCATGAAGAACGACCTGGGAATCTTTGACATACTTGAGACCACTTTTAATCACCTCATTAATCCATTCATCTACAATGGAGACCAGGGCTCGGTCGCGTTGAACTTGATTCAATAGTTTTTTGCTCTCAGTAGAGTTTGGATCAAAAACCTGTGGAGATTGGATCAAGGGTGTAGCATCAAAGCTGCAGAAGGTGTTTATGAACTGGGACAGTGACACAATTGTTTGTTTTAGTTCTTTCGTTTCCTTGCTGTCTTGCCAAGATGTCAATAGCATTTGTTGGGTTGTTTCTTTGAACAAATGATTCTTCACTAGATGGTCCATGGTTCCCAACTCAACCTTAGTGACTTCAAAATCTTCAGCTTTGAGTTCATGTTCCCCTTCCTTTTGTCTATAAGTGGCTACTTTAGCGGTCCACTTCCCTATTTTTGCATTTGCAAACATTCGAGCTGTGCTCTTCACTTTTTTAGTCTTGGGTGTTTTCTGAATGTATTTACTGACAATATCCTGAACGGGAACCGAAACAGGAACCAAGCTGCGCTTCATATTCATAGAAGACGTGTCATTTTGGTGTTGTATCAGATGCAGCTGATTGTTCACGTGTCTTCATTGGTGCATCCATGATCTCTAGCGTCACATCATCAAGATCAAAGAGATCTTTTCCACCTGTTCTTCTTCACCTATTTGGCAACTTATATCTTTGAGTTTATCATCATCTAGATTGATAGTTTGCACATTCTCGTGAGCCGTTTTATTCTTTATCCTAGACCTGGTCTTTGATCTTGTGAGCCTTTGAAGAGAAGCTACTGGTGAACAATCTGCTGTAGCTTTCTTTCGAGTAGCCTTAACTTATTGCTTCCCTGAAGAGCCTGCATTATCAATCGGTATAGGAATATTAGAATAAGAATTCGGGGAAGACAAAGAAGTAACTCTAACTTCATCTGACTTAGATTTAGATTGTTTTTGTTTTCTTTTTGCTAATATCCATTCTTTAGTCAGGTGGATCACATGTTGTGTTCTTTGTTCAATGTTATCTTCCTCATCTTCAGCCCAGTTAATGACATACTCATCTTGTTTAGTTGACTTCTTGAACTTAGGCTCACTCAAACTAGAACCATCATCATTCATTGCTACATTTATTTGCAATCTCATGGATAAGATTTGTGATATACATAGCCTTTTGTGTTCCCTTTCTTTTACCTGAGATTCATCAGTACAATCCTCCCATAAATCTTCTAAGTGAGAAACAGGAAATATGTGTGACCTAAGCCCTAAACTCCCACTGGCATAATTTTTGTTATCAAACCCTGCTCTTTTAGTGTAGAATTTGAAGTCGAAGTGTCGAAGGTCACTCCCTATACTTACTACATCCGCCATGGATTTGCATGAAAACTTACCTAATTTGGTGGGGAAGGCCTTTTCCCAATCCTCTTCATGGAGAAATCTTTTTAGAACAGTGGCAAGCTGTCTACAAACTTCGGCTAGAACAAAACAATCGAAAGTATATCTAGGTAGCTTTATAGGTGAATCTTCAAAACCTGGGGCCCTGATATAGGTAAATTTAGTGAACTGAATATAGAAACTTCCATACTTTGTTACAAATTCCTAGTCTTTTGAGCTGATTCTTTTAGCATAGATCCCGGCTAACTCAAAACAAAGTTTTCCCATGAATGCATCATGTACCCTTCTATAATTTTTAATTATATTACTCTTCTGTAAGATAGGATAATATTCATAAACACACATGTCATTAACCCAGGGTTCATGAGGCATTCCATACCATTGTCTACTACAAGCCGGGAAATACATAAGGTAAGAAGACATAAAGAAATTGCTCCCAGTCAATTTGGACATATTAAGTTGCTCCCTCATAGAACTGGCAATCAGCTCAGCCCAATCTAAAAGTTACTTCTCTTCTAAGATAATATGAACATAAAAGTACATCCATTCAGAGAAAAGATAGGCTGCCAGTGATCCTCTTACTCTGTGCAGCATAATCATGATATCACTGATATAAGAGTGCACATGATCCCAATTCAACTTCTTGGGTAACCGTGAACCTACCCTCTGTGGATTCAGTAACCAGCTTTTAGCCATGGAAGTTCGATTCCCGTCCCTATTCTCATTAAACTTAACTATGGACTGTGCAGGAGAAAAGGCAGAAAAAGTTTTTTCTAGGATTTGAAGAGCTAAAGACACAATTCTCTGTTAACAGACATCAAGATGCTACCATTTCTTTTCCTAATTGTCTCGGTCCGTGTATCATAATTTTTAATACTTTCAAGGATCAGTTATGGGCATATGACAGCAGGAGGGAAAGTTGCAGTTGAGCACAACCCACTATGCAAAATCTCTATGGCTGGTGTACCCTCGAGGGAACTGAGAAGGCGGTCTGGTAAACCTTCTAAGCTACAATTTTCTAGGTCAGTGTCTGTCACTACAGGACCATTGCATACCAGGCTTGATGCATTTCTGAACAGATGAAGAGCAGATTTCATGGCTTCAACAACTTATATTTCCTACTGGATTCTCTGTTCAGTTATTAAATTTGAAAATACAATGAAAGGGCAGCCAAACTCACCTTACTTCGCAGATTTCACTGACCACTGGAGCTCCAATGTCCTTACCTTTGTCTGCTTGTTTCTCAATAATGTTATTATTTAAAACTTTGAGTGAAAAGACCAACTTAAATAGGAGTGTGAGAAACTTGATTATTAATTGCAAATCTTTACGGAGGTGAAGGCAAAAAGATATGATTTGACATCTTATGCATGCAATTCATAATTACTATTTACGCAAATCCCCGTGTCATAAAATTTAATGATTGTTTGAACATCTCGAACGTGCCAACTTTCCCCACTATGTTTTAGCATTAAATGCACATGTAAAGAGCCTACTTGGCTCTTGGCTAAACATTTGTATTTTCTTGTATAAATTTGCAATGTTAATTTTATTTCACGCAAGATAAATATAAAGTGTTTAATTTCTCTCCAATTTAAACAAACAAATAACAATTTCATAGAAATTCAAATGTTTGCTGATAATTTCCAGAATTATATTTCCACAATACATATGCAGTAAATTATTTAATTGATTATAAATTGCACCTTCAACCACGCAGCCAGCCAATGTAGTAACGCTGCCTCAACAACAAATTCTCTGTCAGGATTAATGCAGCCAGCAACAATGAAAACGTGCCAGCAGAGACTCCCTACATGATGCGCCAAGAAGTCATCATTGCAACCATACGCTGCAGTTATGAACAATCTGTAATATTTAATATGGTTGCCAAATCTGCAGTGACGTTAAGCCATGAGGACCAACCAACACGTGCCAGCATATAAACAAAACGCAGCTGCTGGAAATGGGATACGAACAGCTACAGATCTATACGGCAGTCCTTAATCGATTTCACAATGACAAATCTGCAACTCACAATCAGCTTCTCAATAACAGTAAACACAGTAGACAAGCAAACTCAAATTGCTTTACTTCAGCAGCAATTTGCACTACCAATTTGAAACAATCTTCCACTATACTTCAGCAGTGGATAAAAAATTCTCAGAGCAGACCCTTATACTTCAGCAAGGGCACAAACTTCAGAACCTCATAAAGCTACAAAGGCAACAAAAGCAAATGAATATTCAAGCATGCTTTCTCCAATGAAATGAGCTCATATTTATAATGCTTTGATGATAAAAGTTTCCAAAAGAACTCAACTTTTGAAATTATGAAAGTTTCCCAAATGATCTCCACTCAACACAACTCCCTTTTAACAACTTCCTTTAAAACATTATTATAATAAGATATCATTATAATAATGCGACTTGGGTTTAATAATCAATTAAATAATGGCCCCTTCCAATAATGACTTAACCCTCAACTTAAGTGAAATTATAAAGTTAGATTATAACATTATAATAAGCCATTTAATAATTTAATAATAATTTGGCCATTAAAAATGTAATAACTCCCAAAATACTCATCATTTAAATATGTCGTCTGAAGTAGGAGTTATACCTATTATTTCTCCATTTGACCAAATGCACTTTCCAAAAATAGAAAGGGTCCATCTCAATCAACACCCAACTTACCACAAATAGTAAGTACACAAATCTAAGCCCAAATGAAGTCCAATCTGAGCCAAACAAAGACCAAGCTATAGCTTATTGAATTGTGGAGAAGACAAGACCCTCTATCCACAATAATTAGCCTACGAGGATCAAAATAATAGGCTAATTCTTGAAACACCAATGCTGGCAAAATTGGGGACATTACAACACACCTTCCCGTGGGACCTACTGCTGAGCTGTTAAAAGATTTACCTTTTAGACATCTTGTCTTCTTTTTGAATATCTTTGAACATGAGTGAACAATGTTCATGATGGTCCAAGGGTGTTCAATATAGTTCAGGCCCTCATATCACTAGGTTTCCCATTTTGATGATTCATCTGCGCTGATACGTCATAATCTCATGGCTCACGACTCAGTATTTCTGGTGACTTATTTATATAGTAATCATCTTTGTCATCTTTATATACCTGCCAAATTTCTTAAAAATGATGAACTAGCTTGAACTACCTTGAAATGACTTGAACAAAGTTCAAACCTGGTCAAGGGTGTTGAAGAGTGTTCAAGAAAACTTGTTAGCAAGGAACTTGACACCTTTTTAAATGATGGTAAGACCTGAGAGACTAAAGGTTTTTGATAAACAGCTGATCTTGAAGGAAACTCAAAAGATTAAGGGGAAAAAAAGGTGATTAAATTATACAAGGTCGACTCAGAAAAGGAGCTACAAGTGCCAAACTTGGACTAACATCGGCTCCGACTGGGGACTGCTTTTGGCAAAAGGTAGAGAACTTAGAACTCTGGTTATGCAAAAACTAAAAGGGTAAGGGAAAACGCTACAAAAACAGGAACAGGGAAACAAGCAGCTGGAAGGCAACCTAGACCTAATATGTACAAAAATTTACACAACGAGAGTCTCAAAGTTTAAAAAGCTTCAAGTCCTGCCCATTATAAGAATATGGCAAGACTGTTCCGTCTGGATAAGCCAATTTAAAGGCATTAGGGCCTAGTTCTTCTTCAATAAGGAAAGGCCCCTTCCATAATGATTCAAACTTGCTATGAGCTCCTTTTTGTTCTTTCCTTTTGTCCCAAAGTAACACTTCATCTTCTTTCATGAATTTTCGAGGTCTAGCTCTTCTATCAAAAGTGTTCTTAACCCTAGCTTGATGTTCGGTAATTTTGTGCACCAGTGCTTCTCTTTCTTCTTCAAGCTTATGCAACTACATGATCCTTTTTTCTAAAGAATCTCTAAAAGTCTGATCTTCGATAGCTGTTTGCAATCTTGTTGCTAACAGTTCCAGCGGAATTGAGACTTGAGCACCCACTCCATAAACTAGCTATTGGCATAAACCGGTAAGAATGTAACCGGTACATGGCAAAAGAGGTATTGTCATTGATTGGCAAAGAGGTGTTGTCATTTATGACTAAAGATACCAATGTTCGATTTGTGAAGCAACGATAGGCACAATTGACAACAATAAGTGCAAGGAAAGACTAGTTTGGAAACCGGTGACACTGAGTAAGTAAGAAGAGACTATATCTGTTACTAATAATACTTTAACTGATCATCAAAGCAACCGGTCACCAAGCATGGTGACACCAGTAACTGGTAACAGGAATCGACGATACCAGTTAACTAAGGATGCAACCAGTACATACAGAGGAAGGAAAGGTGACAGGTGAAGGTTTTTACCTGTGCACATTCTAGGGATGTAAACCGATCAGTAAATATTTCATCAAGATTGATGAACCGGGGAAAGTCAGAGTTGACACACAGTTGTGTGACTCTTTAACTGAGATCTGTTGCACAAAATCTGGAAGACTTTGTGTTGTTAGGACGATCGGTGCAAGGCGCAAGTGAAGGTGTTAATGCCGAAGTTTGTGGCATTAAAACATGTAGAAAACTACAGTGAAGGAAAGCTTTTGACACGCATCTGTCTTTTCCTTCATAAAACGGAAAAAGCACATGGCATGCATTAGATGTTTCTTAAGTGAACTAATACTCCACTGGGTGATGGATCTCAAGGAGATCTTGAACAGGTCATGCATGTAGAACGCAGAAAGGTAAGAAAGACTATATTCTTCAGCATGTGAAGAATATTGGTTGCCTTCATTCTGCCAAAGAAAAGAGTGAACCTGTACGCTGAAGAAGCTACTAAGGTGAAGAGAGGAGAAGAAAGTAGAGATTACAGAAAAGCACAACAACCAAGGAGAACATACCTGCAGTGACCGGTGATGATTCTCAGTTGAATAGAACAACGATCTTATCAAGATCAGCAAAGCCATTATTAAAAGATCAAACCTTCTATTGCTCTCTAACAATTGCAATAGCGAAATCCCAGTATTTTGGGTGGACATTAACAGGTCCCTTGTATTAAATCCCTTAACTAGGTGACATCTGTTTAGGTGTTCTAAGTCCTTTAACCAGGCAGGTTCTAACAGGCCTTATTTCTTAAATCTCTTAGCCGGGTCACATCTAACAGTGCGTTTGTAATCCTTTAATAGGGAAGGCTCCTTACAGGGCGCACTTCAGAAGAGTGCAAAATTTGTGAGGTTTACTCACACTGTGGTTTTCTCCCAATTTGGGTTTCCATGTGATAAATCTAGTGTTGTTTATTGCTTGATTATGTGATAGCTATTTCTGTTCTAAAATCTGTTCTGCTTACAATTTTAGTTACATTATATCAGATTTGTTTTCAAGTTTTAGTGGGTGCTGATTCACCCCTCCTCTCTCAGCACTGGTTGGGACCATCAATTGGTATCAGAGCCAAGTTTTCCTTTTCTAAGCTGCTTAACCGCAATAGGAAAAAAGATCAAATGATGAAGAAGGAAGGACCAAAGTTTTCTAAAGAAAATTTCACTCTATGGTGTAGCAGAATGAAGCTATAGATGAAAACCACCGGAGATCAATACTGGAATCATGTAATTCATGATTACACGGAACCCACCGGTACCTTGACACCGGATGAACAAAAGATCAGCACAAAGCATACAACTACCATGGATATGATAGCAAGTACGCTACCTAATTATGTCAATGCAGAGATTGAAAATTCAACAACTGCTCACAAAATGTGGGCTAAGCTACAAACAGTATATGGTGGTGACCCACATGTTCAACGAGCGAAGGTAGAAAGCGTCAGAGGCAAATATGATGATATGTGGATGAATGAAGGAGAGGATATTGAGCACTACAGCAACAGAATCAAAGAAGTGATGAACTTCATCAAAAGCGCTGGAGGAAAATTGAGTGAGGAAGATGTGATAAGCAAAATACTGAGAACGTTGAGGCCTCAGTATGCTATCAAGATCTCAGCCATGCAAGAGCTGAGATCAGTGACCATGGCTCACGTCACTCTTGACTCCCTAATCAGTAAGTTGATTGCATTTGAATTGAGCAATTTTGATAACAACTTACCCATGCAAGAAGTTGCTTTTAAATCTTTTGTTAATACCTCTTCCACCAAGAAAGGAAGAGAAAACGGTAATACTTCCATCGGTAAGGTTGGAAGTTGTGTTGAAAATCTACTCTCTGAAGAGATAGAGCAAGATGAGTTTGAAGCACTCATCGCAAGAAGATTTCCTAGAGGAAAATGGAAGTACAAAGGTAAACTCCCACTAAAATGTTTTTCTTGCAATAAGATAGGACACATTACTGCAAGATGTCCAGATAATGAAAATAAAGAGAAGAACAACCGATTCAAGAACAAAGCAAAGGAGTGCTACCTTGCAGAAGGAGTCACAGACAATGAATTTGAAGATTTTGATGATGAAGAAATTGCCTTTGTTGCAATAAAAGTAGAAAGCCAAATGATAAGTGAAATGGCACTGGTCTCAAGAACTCATCAGCATGATGACTGGATCATTGACAGTGGATGCAGTCACCACATGATTGGTGATAAGAACAAGTTCATCAGCCTAAAGCTCAATGATGGTGGATTGGTAACCTTTGGTAATAATGCTCCCTGTGCTATCAAAGGTAAAGGTTCTATTGCACTTAGCAATGATATATGTGAGGATGTGTACTAGGTAGAAGGACTCAAGTACAATCTAATGAGTGTTGCTCAATTAATCAACAAGGGATGCCTATTGGAATTCGGGAAAGGTTCTTGTGTTGTTAGAAACCAATCAGGAGCTCATGTTGCTACCGGTAGACAAAGCAAAGGGAACCTGTTCTACCTAGACTCAATGGAGGGAGCTTGCCTCATAGCATCAGTAAAAGGAGAAACAAACAAAATCTGTCTTGTAACCAGAGAGGACAACAGTTGGTTGTGGCATAAGAGGCTCTGCCACATAAATTTTGACAACATTGTCAAAGTGAGCAAGAAGAAGTCAGTCGGAAGGCTTCCTAAGATTACAAAACTTGACGGAGGTATTTGCAAGGATTGTCAGTTGGGAAAATTGACAGGAACAAGTTTCAATAGTAAATTTTTTTTTGCTGAAAATGTTTTGGATCTTGTACACACAGATTTGTGTGGACCTATGAGAACAAAGAGCTACTATGGAGACAGGTACTTCATGCTTTTTGTAGATGATTTCTCAAGAATGATGTGGGCACTTTTTCTTAGAGAGAAATCAGAGGCCTTTCACATGTTCAAAATCTACAAGGCTCGAGTGGAGAAGAAGACCGATAAAACCTAAAGTGTTTGAGATCAGACAGAGGAGGTGAATACACTTCTCAAGAGTTCACTCACTACTGTGAGAAATAGGGTATAAAAAGACAGTTGTCTGCACCAAGAACCCCACAGCAAAATGGAGTTGTTGAAAGAAGGAACAAGACTTTGATTGATTGTGCTACAACCCTAATGATTCAGAAGGATCTCCCCCATCAGTTTTGGAAAGAAGCTATTAGCACTGCTGTGTATACAATGAACCGAGTTCAAGTTAAGAAAGGAACCGATAAGACTCCCTACGAGTTATGGTTCGGTCACACTCCCAATGTAGGCTACTTCAGAATTATTGGTAGCAAATGTTACATTAAAACAGATATGAATTCTGGGAAGTTTGAGCCAAAGAGTGATGAAGGCATATTTCTGGGTTGTTCTACCAAGAGTAAAGCCTACCGGTCTCTAAATAAGAGGTCATGAAAAATAGTAGAGAGTATCAATGTAAAGATTGATGAATACTCAGAACCGAGAGGGAAGATCAGTCATAATGAGTATGTCATTCATCAGAATTGTAATGCTGAAAATTATTTGGAATTCAATGAAATAAATGTTGCTGATGAAAGAGAAGAGCAGGTAATCAGACCTTTGGAGCATGGTGATATACCTGAAAACATAAGACCAACCCTAGATGATGAACAAGAAATTGCTCATGACCATGTTGGAGAAGATGCTCAACCGGAAGAGATAGACTGGGAACACCGATCGAAAATTATAGATTGGGACCAACGACCGGTACTGCCAAGGTATGCCACATATCATTCCACTGATGATATTATTGGCGACAAACATGCTAAAATTCTAACCAGGAGAAAGGCTAGAGAAAGTATCTGTTTACTTCCAACATAGAGCCAAAAACCACTAGGGAGGCTCTGGAGGATGAAAATTGGGTCAAGGCGATGGAACAAGAGATTGAGCAAATTGAGAAGAATGAAACATGGATCCTTGTTCCCAGATGTAATGTCCCCTTCTTAATTCACTACGGATTTGGGACTACTTCCTTATAATTCACTTTCAAGAATGAAGGATTGTATTATAAGTATATTGATCAAGAAATTATATGATACTTTGAAGTATACAATGTCCTCTCTTATCAAAGAGTCGAATGATAATGAGCTTGTTGATGTGATATATTGATCAAGAGTAATGATATTGTTCTTTAATAACCTTTTATTATGAATCCCACCTTATAGATTAAGATGATAAGAAATATAGAATTCACATATCGACAAATGTTCTGAGATTTCTCAGTGTACAGGCAAGGTATTCATTACAGAACAAGAGTATATACTGTTCTTAATTTCATTGATGTATCTGTTGATCAGTCCACTTTGATCATTAACTGACGTAGTATTCGCAATTGCCCTGATCTGGTATTGTTTTCAGATATATATCGGAATGCTTAAGAGATAATAGATCATTGTCTTTGATTGATTGCTTTAATCTTATGTGACTTTGAAAGGTCTTGTAATGATTCTCTCCGTCTAGATGCTATTGTCTGCAACCATTTGTATGTTGACGTTCCAAATTATCCTTGGTCTCCATAACTCCTTTACTCGTTGTCTTCTACCCCTCTATTGAATCATCTCCCTATTAATCTGTATCTGCTAACTAGCCAAAATCCTCTGTATGGTATAGTTTCTGTGTATTATCTAATGCTAATTCATGGTCTTTTATGCGGACTATTCAATCTCCAGGTGATGATTTAGATGATTCGTTCTTCCCGTATCATGACTGGGATGCTTGTTTATTATAACCTCTGATGATGCTCAACACGGCTGGACTCCAGGAATATATATATCGAAACCCACATTATAAACTCCTAGTGCCATTGGATATACTGTTATGTATGGTAGTCATTCAGATATCAATTTGAATACTTCTTGCACTAACCATATACTATCGTGAGAGTTTATTGGAATGGACGTTCTTCTTCATATACTCCAGTTTATAAATGACATCCATTCTCGGTAATGTTTTGTGATGTTTTATATCAAAGTCCTCAACTCCAATCTTCAAATATTTATTATCACTAACAAGGCATTGACTAAGATACCCTAGAGTATTTTTATATTATAACCAGTCTTGTGCCAATCATAAATCGCAGATGCCATGTATCCCTCTCTCCCTTCCTTTGCTGTGTATCTCCCCACAATATATCTGCATGGAGAAATGAGGAGATGACTCTCCTAAGGGTCGCGGCTAGTTACTTAGTCGCTATATTGTATATAGTATAATTAATATATTTATATTGTTTATTCATTATTATTATTATATACCATGAATTATACATTATTATTATTGATATATCATCATTAATACAATTTATGATTACATAATATATTATTATTATAATATAATATCAATATAATATATTGTCATTATCATTATATAATCTATTAATTTCTATAATTATTTATTATTAATTTTATATTATAATCATAATTATATTATTTATTAATATTTTAATATTATTTAATCATAATATTAACATATTACTTATTAATATGTTAGCAATATATTATTATTATTATCTATTGATAACAATTATATATTATTATTATAGATCGTTAATAATAGATTATTATTATATCAATAAATAATATTATTAATTAAAGATTTATTATTAATTATTTATTTATTATTTTAATATTATTATTTATCTATTTTTAATATTATCATCTTATTGGTTAAATTTTCCTTCAGGGAGGGGACATCACACCAGACCATAGGACGAGTGTCATTGGAACGAAATGGGTCTACAGAAACAAATTGAATGAAGATGGAAAAGTGATAAGGAAGAAAGCAAGATTAGTCTGCAAAGGATACGCACAGGAGGCAGGAGTGGATTATGGTGAAACTTTTGCACCTGTGGCCAGACTAGGAGTGAGAATCCTACTTGCTTATGCTACTCATAAAAAGTTCAAAGTATACCAGATGGATGTAAAGTCTGCATTCCTGAATGGTATATTATGGGAGGAAGTTTACATAGAACCCAAGAAAAGCTTCTCATCCACAGAGAAGAGTGGTATGGTCTGTAAACTGAAAAAGGCTTTGTATGGGTTAAAGCAAGCCCCAAGGGCTTGGGATGAAATGTTGCATTCTTACCTCCTGACAATAGGATTCACAAGAACATGAGACAACAACAATATGTATCTCAAGATTGGAAAAGAAGGGAACCTGATTGCTGAATTTTTTGTCGATAACATCATCTTTGGAGGAAATGACAAAATGAGCAAAGTCTTTGATGAGGAGATGAAGAAAGAGTTTGAAGTGTCCATGATTGGAGCCATAAAGTTCTTCATTGGATTGTAAATTCATCAGCTCAAAGAAGGTATTTTTATTTCTCAGTCCAAGCATGTCAAAGAAATTCTTAAATCCTTTGGGTTAGAAGAATCCAGACTGGTTGGTACACCAATGATAACTAACCTTAAGTTGTCAAAGGAAGATGATGCAAAAGATGTAAATGAGACATTGTATCGGTCAATGATTGGGAAGTTACAGTATGCAGTGCATAGTAGAGCTGATATTGCACATGCAGTAGGCATTGTAGCCCAATTCTCTGCTAATCCAAAAGAGACACATCTAATAGCAGTAAAGAGAATTTTCAGATACCTAAAGGGTACTGAGGAGTATGGCCTATGGTTTCCACACAAAGGAGGATTCGAAATAAAGGTATTCACTATGTTAGCCCATTTTCTTGTCATAGAGAAAGTCTGTTAAAAATGGTCTTCATCCCTGCAAAAATCTTTGAAAATGGCCAATTATTGCCCTAGGTATGAAGAAATAGGGTTTATCCATGCAAGGGTTTCAATAAAAATTTCGTTTAAAAAAACCCTACATCAAGTCTATTTCTTCGTTACCTTTTTCGTTCCACTTAGTCGGTTTTTTTCATGTGTCTCTCCATCATCGGGCGGGGCCAAAGTCTTCAAATTTTAATTTACCCGACAATGTTCAACTTTTCCTAAGTCCCAAAGTTTCAAAAGTGTTGTCTTTCGGGCGTAGTCGGTAAGCAATGCAAAACCCGACGACCGTTGGATGCTTCAGCAAAAAGGGGGTAAAGAGCTTAACTGTTTTGGCTTGTCTCTAAATCTCCCAATGTTTGACGTTTAAGTCATTTCATCCAGAGATCTGGCAACAAAGTGAAAGACTTGACTTGTTGCGGTTATCTCCCAATCTCCTGATTTTTGACGGTTTGTTCTTAACGTCTAGCGACTGGGTGGAGCTTTTATCTCTGAGTCTTGTAATGTAGCGGCTAAGTCATGAAACATTTGGAGATTAAGCGACGATTGTTGATGGTGGTGAAGATCAAGGGTTGTTGCTAAGTCTCATGAACTTTGTTGAGTTAAATAAAACATCCAGCGATTGCGAGAATGCCTTAGTCCCTGGATCTCAAGAACTAACCAGGGTCAAGACGAGTATTCAGAGATTATGAGATATGTCTTGGTCGCTCAATCTCTAGATGAAGCTCGAGTTAAGAGAAACACTCAGTGCCTTGGCGATAGAAAGAAAATGCTAAGGTAGACAGTTAGTCGCCAGATCGCCGGATAGAGTAACAGTTAGTAAGAGGTGCTTGCGACTTGGCGAAAACGGTAAAGGCATTGCAGGTCTTATTTGATTGGACAATGGGCGTGAAGCCTTAATGAGAACGTGCTCAGTTGATAGTGATCGCGGGATCACACTGACCGTTAGATGCTCAAATAAGTAAAGATCACGTCAGGGGGGTCCGTAGGTTTATAAGGAGTTAAAGGACTGACAGATTCAGGGGAAGATTCATGATAGGCGTAAAGCCTTAAAGAGAAGGTGCAGGATGGATAGTGATCCCGGGATCATGACAGTCGTCCAATCTTGCAATCGACAGGGGTAATGTCAGTAGGGTCGGAGGTTGGAGTCAGAGTAAAGTGGGGTTAGATCTTATGGCTGGCATATTACCACTATGAAAAGATGAATGAAAGTTAATGTTCGTAGGTTTGAGCTAGCTGTCCGATGAGAATTATGAAAAGGTGGGCCCTTAGTGACGGGTGTTGTTGATTTGCTCGCTCTTGATTGGTTGCCGAGGATGATGATGTGGCCAGTCATTTTTAAAACCCAAGTTGACTGTTTTGTTGAATTTTGTGAGCCACACAATGTGCCGGGAAAGAGAAGGATCGACGATTGCGTTTTAAACTTGATCGATTAACTGTTGCGGCCATTTTATTTGAATTGTTTAAGGGTTTTTTCCAGCAAAATGGAGTCTGTGAGATAAAAAAATTGAACCAAATCAGTTTTGTTTTGTTTCAAGGACGGTTGCAAGTGAAAATTGATGAGTACGATACGGGTAGCCGTGATGAATTGATTTATGTTTCCTAAAGTGCCATGCCAGTTTAATGCAGAGGACTGATACTTTGAGAAGGGCAGCTAGGGTTTGATGGTTGTCAGTTTTTCCATGCCCTGTACATGCAAGTTTGTTGTTGGTGGTTATGGCATTAAAGTTTTGTCTACAACAAGAGACCTATTAAATTTGTAACCGCGGTTGGCTTGGATGATGAAACCCAAATATTGTAAATCAGATTTGATCTAATCTTTCATGGGTTTTTAGGCTTTTTTGTCTGCTTTTGTTTGTTGTTGTATCTAGTTGTTGTAGGTGGTTGAAAAACCTAATTTTGCCCTAAATAATCCCAAGCTTGTTGCAGTCCATTATAAGGATTTCCAAGATCATTTAGGAGGGTTGTTTTTTGGCTGAGTGGGAGGTCTAGGTCTAGTCTCTCCGTGGTTTCAGAATACCGGCTGATGATTTGTTCTCACTCTAGGGTGTAACAAGTTTCATATCAGACAATATTATTATATCAAAGGGAAAACTTCTGATCTTTAGCATATTATTGAAGTGGTTTTTAATTTTGAAGCAAAGTGTATACAGAGGCATGAATCCTCATACATATACAAATATCCAGATTGATTTCTCTCCATTTGTGTTCATCTCTTGAGTTTTGGATTTTCTGGTCCATTGCATGGTGTTTACCCATGTATGTGTTGTTATTTCTTTGCTTTGATCCAAGAACAAATTAAAAAGCTTTGGATGAAACATAGATTCATTGGGTGTGCACAAGGATTTCTATAAGTAGTATGGGTTGGAGTATTTGTGTTAATGGCTTGGATCTATGATGAAGAATAGTAGTTGGATTCTGTATTCTGCAGTGCATTAGAGATTTTGCCCAATGGATAAGGCACTGGTCAGAAGTAAGTATATTCTGTAGTAATATGTGTTTGATATGGTCTACTTATATCCCTCAAAACTTTAATCATAACCAATCCAAAATCTTGCCGAATATAAGGGTTATAGGGTGATTTGTTAATCATAGCAATGGAGAGTCAATAAATGACTGGTTATCATTTAGTACTTTCTTGCTATCAATCTGCTTTGTTCAATCCAGTCTTGGTGTTGTAAGAAGTGTTTTATTCACTGGATTAGGTGCACCCGCCTTGGTTTTGCAGAGCTAGAAGTGCTGAGGGCAATCTTGTCCCTATAGTTGGTCCAGTTACCTACAAATCTCCCCATATTTGGAACCAACCCCTCCTCAAAATATGTCTTAGGTATACTAGTGTCTCTCTGAGTGTAAACTCCTTTTCAGGAACCAACACACTGATGCAGACTGGGCTGCCAATATTGATGATAGAAAGGGCACAAGTGGAGGTGCATTCTTTCTTGGAGAAAGGATTGTGTCATGGACGAGTAAGAAGTAGAATTGCATTCCACAGTCCACAACAGAAGCTGAGTATGTTGCTGCTGCAATCAATTGCACGCAGGTGATTTGGATGAAACAGATATTGGATGGAATTTGTTGTGAGGTTTTCACACCATCACCCATTGCAAATGGGGACCCCCTCTTTTGCTCGTAGTCATTAGTTTCGGCAAATTTTGGCATTGCATTGGGCAATTTTGAGCTTTAAAAGACTGAGAGGTAATGGAGAAATCAAGTAGCCAAGTTGCGATCTTAAAGTGGGAATATTAAAATAAATTCTGTTGGGGTCATGTTAAATTGGGTTGAGCGTAAAATTCTAGGTGTATTTAAATTTTGGCTAGCCAATTAGTCCAAAATTCCATATAAAGGCATATCCCATGCATAAGGGCCTTAAAACCCTTATAAAATTGATTTTTTACGTACAAAATGGCCAAAATCCCAACAAAAAATCAATTTTCTTTATAAAAGTACACAAAGTCCGGACTATACATGAATTTCCCTTCATTAATTGGCTTTTTCTTGAAAAATTCGAAGTGTTGGGGTTAAAATCCAAGCATACCATGAATTTCCACCACTTTGGAGGAATTCGGCTTGAAAATTTTCTAAGTGTTTCAAAAATCCAAACTAAGGTTGATTTTCCCTTGAAGGTGAGTTTGAAAATTTTCTAAGTTTGGAAGTAGTCCAGACATGGGTCGTTTTTCCCTTGATTCTAGCTTGGAGTGTTGAAAATTTTCTAGTCTAGAAAGTGTCCAAACAGGGGTTGATTTTCCCCCAAGACTGAGTGCGTAAGCTAAATTTTTTCTAAGTCTGGAAGTTGTCTAGACTGGGGTCGTTTTTCCCTTGGACTGGATAGAGAAACTGAAAACTTGTCTAAGTATTGGAATAGTCCAAGCTTGGGTCGTTTTTCCCCTACAAGGCAGAATGGACTCCAAATTTGTCTAAGTGTCAAATTAGTCCATGCATGGGTCGTTTTCCCCCTGGGGGCTAACATGGAGTGCGGATTTTTTTTTCTAAGTGTTGGAGATGTATGGACATATCATGTTTTTCCCTTCAAGTGAGTATGGAATGTGGAAAATTTTCTAAGTGTGAGATTTGTCCATGCTAGGGTCGAATTTCCCTTTGAGGGCCAAATTGTGAAATTTTTCTAAGTGTCAAATTTGTCTATACTAAGGTTGATTCTCCCCCCTTTTGATAGCAAAGTAAGATCAAAGTTTTTTCTAAGTATAAAGTGGATTTTTGTGTAAACTTTGACCGATTTTCCCTGCCTTGGATGGATGGAATTGGAGTTTGGACATGGTTACAAGTCCATACAAGTTGTGGACTTAGGCAAATTTGAGAGTCCAAGCATGGATTGATTTTCCCCATTATGGGAGAATTTTATTATTTAATTAAAGTTAATGTGGGAAATTAATAAAGTCAAAGTGGAACCTTCTAGAAGGTGGTAAATCTTTTATCCCACATTGTTTGTGGAAGGCAAATAAAAGGCAAAAACAAGTATAAAAGGAGGGGTGCTGCTGTTATAAACATGAATAATTTTGGAAGACAAGTTCAAGCCCAGGACCAATGATAGCATTGAAGGAGGATTGGTCCAAAGAGATCAATTTCCATAAGGATCAAACAAATACACCAAGGAATGTTCGAGGATGATTCTAACACCAAAGATAGCATTGGAACATGGACAAGGACATAAGGATCAAGTCCGAAGGGCAAGGAAGAATTCCAAACAATGAAGGAAGAAATACCAAGGGTGCAAGCATTACAAAGTCCAGCCATCCAAGAAAAAGATGTCCAAGAATGATGAAGAATTCCCAAGGATAGGGAAATGATATTAAGATAAAAATTGCAAGAAGCCTTCCTAGTATTGGCATGAAAGAACTTAGTGAAATTTTACTTAAATTCATTAGTTTTGCAAAAAGGGAGAAAGAGAAAAGAAGCATGCATGTTCATGATGATGAGTTGTATAATGACTTGGCGGTTTCCTTGCTTCCTATTGGTCCTCAAGCCCTTTGAATTTTCTCATTGGCTAATTTTGTGGTGCTTCATTTCTATTGGCTACTTTTGGTTGCCCTAATTAGGGATTGTAATGGATTAATCTGGGCCCTTGATTTCAGATTTTTGCCTCTTAATCTTGGCCACTCATTGAAATTGGGGCTCCTATATAAACCCCACCTCTCTCATTTGTAAAACAGGACTCGTTGGAGAATTGTTGCTAATATAATGCCAAATTTGCTCTACTTTTCATTGTTGTGTTTTGCATGGTGAATTGTTGTGATCAAGTTTGTATTATTGCATGGTGATCCATATTTCCTCACTTAGATTAGGATTTCATTTCATGTTGTTTAGAAGTAGTTAGTTGGATGAAAGTAATTGTGGATGTTTACTTGATTGACTCGACAAATCCGGGCCACTAGCCTCTTGCTGATGGTAGGAGTGCCTTGTGTGGTAAGCCGATGACTGAAAGCACTTAACTTCAATTGGTATTGAATCTTTAGTTTGCATCCATTTGATGGGATTGAAGAAGAGATTGATTTGAAAACCATTTGAGTGTTCCTTAGAAGCTTGCACTAGATGGGTAGAGTCGCTGGCGAGATTGCATCTAGTAGAGTCCAAGTCCATCCACGATTCCTTGCATTCATAGTAAGAAGTAGAAGTAGAAGTAGCAGTAGAAGTTAAGTTTAAGTTTGAGATGAGAAGTTGAATAGTTGAAAATCAAAGTATATTTTCATTGCACATTGTAAAGCAAAATCCTTAGAAGTGCATTATTGACAAATCTTGAATGAACTGGCGTAAGTCCCCTTAAGTGATAACCAACAATCACATCATTTCACTGAGCGAGTATCCATAGTAAAAGAACCTTGAAATTAGCTTGTGATCTTACTTTGTAGGCTTAGCATAAGAAGTGACCATATATCAAGAGAGAGTTGAATATTTAGTGTTTCACTCCGAAACATTGAGTGTTTGATTCTGCATGTTGTAGTCGAACAAAACTCACATCAACAGAATCCACGAACAGATACCTGAACCGATTGCAATTTACTGTGACAGTACAAGTGCAATAAACATATCTTAAAATCTTGTCATGCACTCCAAAACAAAACACATTGCTATAAAGTACCATTATCTGAGAGAGCAAGTGCAAAATAAAGAGGTGAAATCGGAATATGTTCATACAAAAGAACAAGTTGCTGACATATTCACAAAGCCCTTACCAAAGAGTACCTTTGAGTATCTTAGAGGTAACCTAGGGGTAATGCCCCTTCCTGATCTTCAGTAACTAGACAAAGGTGTTCATCAATCCATTGTGTGTCAACAGAGGATTCAGTCTCATTTTAACAGGATTGATGAAAAAGGATGGCTGCTCGAAGGGGGAGCATGCCTCATAAAGGTAGTTATCTAACTAGCCTTTGGCATTACTGTCAAAGGGGGAGATTATGACAGGTCAGGATGTGTGGACTAGAATGTGGTCTAACCGGTAATGGTTTTGCCATCAATGCCAAAGGGGGATATTGTTGGCACAAACCTGAAAGAATGTAACCGGTATATGGCAAAAGAGGTATTGTCATTGATTGGCAAAGAGTTTTTGTCATTTATGATTAAGGATACCAGTGTTTGATCTGTGAAGCAAGGACAGGCACAACTGACAACAATAAGTGCAAGGAGACTGGTTTGGAAACAAGTGACATTGAATAAGAAGACACTATATTTGTTACTAATAATGCTTTAACTGATCATCAAAGCAACCGGTCACCAAGGATGATGACACCAGTAACTGGTAACAGGAACCGATGATACCGGTTAACCAAGGATGCAATCGGTACGTACAGAGGAAGGAATTGTGACAGGTGAAGGTTTTTACCTGTGCACATTCTAAGGATGTAAACCGATCAGTAAAGATTTCATCAAGACTGATGAACTGGGGAAAGTCAGAGTTGACACACAATTGTGTGACAATTTAACTGGGATCTGTTGCACAAAATCCGGAAGACTTTGTGTTGTCAAGACGATCGGTGCAAGGCGCAAGTGAAGGTGTTAATGCCGAAGTTTGTGGCATTAAAACATGTAGAAAACTCCAGTGAAGGAAAGTTTTTGACACGCATCTATCTTTTCCTTCATAAATCAGAAAAAGCACATGGCATGGATCGGATGTTTCCTAAGTGAACTAATAGTCCATTGGGTGATGGATCCAAAGGAGATCTTGAACAGGTCATGCATGTAGAACGCGGAAAGTTAAGAAAGACTATACATTCTTCAGCTTGTGAAGAATGTTGCTTGCCTTCATTCTGTCAAAGGAAAGAGTGAACCTGTACGCTGAAGAAGCTACTAAGGTGAAGAGAGGAGAAGAAAGTAGAGTGTGCAAAGAAGCGCAACAACCAAGGAGAACATACCTGCAGTGACTGGTGATGATTCTCAGTTGAATAGAACAATGATCTTATTAGGCTCAACAAAGCCATCATTAAAAGATCAAGCCCTCTATAGCTCTCTAAAAAATTGCAATAGCAAAATTTTAGTATTTTTGGTGGACATTAACAGGTCCCTTGTATTAAATCCCTTAACCGGGTGACATCTGTTTAGGTGTTCTAAGTCCTTTAACCAGGAAGGTTCTAACAGGTCTTATTTTTTAAATCCCTTAACTGGGTCGCATCTAACAGTGCGTTTGTAATCCTTTAACAGGGAAGGCTCCTTACAAGGCGCACTTCAGAAGAGTGCAAAATTTGTGAGGTTTACCCACATTGTGGTTTTGTCCCAATTTGGGTTTCCACGTGATAAATCTAGTGTTGTTTATTGCTTGATTGTGTGAAAGCTATTTCTTTTCTAAAATCTGTTTTGCTTACAGTTTTAGTTACATTATATCAGATTTGTTTTCAAGTTTTAGTGGGTGCTGATTCACCCCTCCCCTCTCAGCACCGGTTGGGACCATCACTAGCTGAAAAGGCGCCATACCAATTGCTCTTTTGGGGGTTATTTTGTTAGCCCAGAGAGCTTCCAAAAGCTTTTTATGCCAGTTTTTACCACAGCAATGCACCAATTTCTTCATGATGGCAACCGGATTCTTATTACTTGAATCTGCTTGTTCGTTGCCTTGTGGAAAATAATCTAACGAATGAGACAATGAAATACTGTGATCATAGCAGAAAAGGGTTAGCTCTTGTGATGAGAAATATGTTGCATTATCCGCTACAATCTTTCGAGGGACTCCAAAGCGCACCGGGATATTGTCTTTTAGGAAGTCACACACCTCTTGAGAGTTTGCTTTTTTGGTTGGAATAGCCTCAACCCACTTGGTGAAATAATCAGTTGCTGTCAAAATGTATATATGACCAGCACTTGATTGAGGATTAACTAGCCCAATAAAATCCAGCCCCCACTGCTTGAAGGGTTCATCCACCACAACATGTTTCAAAGGTAGAGCCGCTAACTAAGGTCTTCCTGAAAACAGTTGGCATTTTTCACAGTTCCTGACATATGCATAAGCATCTTTAAACATGCTTGGCCAATAAAACAGTTGCACAAGATTTTAAAAGCTGTGATAGTTGAGTAAAAATGCCCTTTGCAGGCCTCTTCATGAAAAGTACTCAACAATCTCAATTGTTGTTCTTTATCCACACATTTGAGGAAAGTTGCATCTATGCCCCTCTTGAATAAAGTGCCTTGCCATATCACATACTTGGCTTCTTGGAGTCTGAAATTATGCCTTTCTTTGGGTGTTAACCATGCAAGACACTCTCCATAAGTTAAATAGTATGTTATATCACAAAACCAAGGGTCAGTTAAGCTAACCAATAGTTCCTGGGATACTTCATTCTCAGGTTCTTTTGATTCCTTTGAGTTCTCCGCTATGAACTTACACAGACCCCTTCCTCTAACTAGCTTGGTGGGTCTTATCGTCAGGTCATACTCTTGTATTTTGGTTACCCATGCTGCTCTCTTATTCATCGCTACTTCCTGTTGAGTGAGTAAACTTTTCACAGTAGAATCGGGAACGTATACTACAAAATTTGAATAAAGAATATAAAACGTGAACTGCTTGACTGGTTTTACTACGACAAAAGCTTGTTTCTCAACAGAGGAATATTTAAGCTGATGCTTTTATACCGGGGTACTCATAAAGGCAATTGGTGCTTCATCTTCAGAACTAACCTTTTGAGTCAATATCCCTGGCAATGAGTGATCAGAGGCATAACAATAAATGATAAAATCTTTCTTATAATCTGGGTAAACTAAGGCAGGAGTGGATGCCACAACAGTTTTAATTTCATTGAAGGCCTTTTTACCATCTTCTGTGCACTTGAAAGGTTGTTTTTCGCTCATCATCCCTACAATATGTCTAGTTAGCTTAGAAAAATCTGGTACAAAAGCTCTCAAAAAATTGATTTGTCCAAAAAAAGATTTAACCCCTGTCCTAGTTGATGGAAGACCAATCTGCTGAATAGCCTTCACTCTCTCAGGATCAATCCTTATTCCTTCCTTGGAGACAAGATGACCTAAAAGTTTACCCTCTGTCACACAAAAAACAAACTTTTTGGGGTTGAGAGATATACCATGGCTTCTACACCTTTGAAGAACTGATTGGATGTCTTTGAGGTGATGCTTTCTTCTCCTGGAATAAACTGTTAAGTCATCAAGATAAATCACGATTATCCTATTCTTCATGTCAGCAAAGGAAGAGTCTATAGCCCTTTGGAAAGTAGCCCCTGTGTTGATCAAACCAAAGGGCATAGTTTCGTGATATTTGTCTTGGGATTCCTTGTTAACTTCCTCTATTGCAATAATACTAGATAAGAGCAGTGTCAACTTTGGATGATTCACGACAATGCCAAAATAGTTATTTGGTATTTACTATTAACTCCTAATGCAATGTTTCTCGTCCGCACGTTCAGAGGTTAATGCACCGATAGACGTGTGAATATAACTCGGACTTCTTCACAAGGATATTTGATTATATGCTTACCAATTTTTTATTGGTTCCGCTTTTATGATTCCAGCATTATATTATTGATGCAAAGACTCCATTAATGAGCAACTCCCGACTCCATTTAATTTATGGACTCCCAAAGTCAATGTAATGCCCCCCTTATTCTTGTTTGCAGATCTATCCTATTCTTTCTTGTATCTCCTGTTTGATAAGTATCAAATATATTTTGTATTCTCCTTATATGTGAATCCTTTGCTTATCACAGATTACGATTGGCTGTGAGATTGGTGATGTGGAAGATAACCCTTCCTTTATCCCCATATGGAAAGTAAATAAAATGCTGGTTCGATGACTTTCATACCAATTATCCATTCCTCCATTTCTCTGTCCCCCTCGTTCCGTTATTCCTCCTTCCTTAGACCTATATGCCCGAGGAAAGGTCACGAGCTTCTAAAGTTGCGACCTTTAGTCACCAGGAGGTAACAAAAGTAGAAACACACCGTCACAGAAGCAGGAACTGCCAAAGTTCTCTAGCGACGAGGACCCTATTAGACACTGTTGTACATGTGAGGCAATCTGATCGGCTAACGGAGTAACCGACAAGGACAAATGGGTCCAACAGTTCACAACCCTACGTGGAATCGCCATTGATTGGTACTCTGATATGGACAAAGCAAAAATAAATATGTGGGATAACCTGAGGAAAGAATTTTAGATTGAGTTCCGCTTGCTTTGGGACGACAATGAAATAGTAGCGGAAATCTATAGTACGAAGGAAGGGAAGAAGGAAACGATGAGAGCTTACAATCGGAGGCTCAAAGAATTGTTGGGGAAGATGGACAACCAGCCTGTAGATGGATTGAAGAAGAGATGGTTCGTTGAGGGACTCAAGCCCTCAACCGGGAAGAAAATGAAGATAGTACCTCCAATGTCAGACGCTAACGCCTATGATAGAGCCATAGATCTTGAAAGCGAGGATAAAACCTCCAAGAAGAAGTGGGGCAAGTCATCATCGAGGAGTGATGACTCATCAGGGGAGAAAAGCAGCGATGAGGAGTTGAATAAGAAGGTACATGCTCTCTAGAAAGATATGGAAAGAATGATGAGGGAATTTAAAACAATGAAGGGGAGTACAGGCAAAAGTGATGAAAGGGAGTTGTGGTGCGTTGATTGCAAGGAGAACGACCACATGAAGAGCTCCTGTCCCAGAAAACCATTCTGTGACGTTTGCCAAGTTATGGGTCATTCCACCAAGGAATGCCCATACAATATGAAAATGAGAAGCCAACAAGTGCTCTTTACACGAGCAACTGTCCACATCTGGGGCGGCAAGCACCTCTCAACAGACAAATAATAATGCATCATCTAGCAAGTTCCGAAACAACTGATGTAGAGGCGAAGGGAATAATAACAACAACAACAGAAGCCGGATACAATATGATACAAAGGGATGGTCGATGATCTAGTGCCACGGGTGCATCCAGTGAGGTCATTTTGCCCGAGACTTTCAAAAGGACACACCACAAAAGTTGTGTCGATGGTGCGGCCCTGGAGACCACGAAGATGCCAACTGCCCGAAATTGGGCATCAACCTTCTAAACATCGAAGGAAGCATGGGTGAAGAAGAAGTACTGACCATCACTTGTGCACAAGCTAAACAAGCCATATACCCCGACCCCCGTACCGAGAAGCAGAGGGTACGGGAGGCCAGAGAGGAGATTGAAAAGGCAATGAAGGCACAAAAGGAGACACATGAGATGGCTGGCAGTTTTGGTCGGATGGAAGTGGAACAAAATATACTAAGGCAGATGTTACACATGGAGGTACCGGTGAAAGCCTGGGACCTCGTTCACACCATGCCTCAGTTGTAGACAGCGTTGTTGGACACCTTCTCTGTATAACCCAACACCACACACCGTACGGATGTTCCTAGTGGGTTTGCAATGGATCTGATGTTGCTAGGCGACACCTTGTAGTCTTGGAGATGGGCATCCTCAGGACCATCTTGATGGATACCATTGTGGATGGTGGATCAGGGGTGAATGTACTTCTGAAAGATGTGGAAGAAACTCGGGAAACCAACTTTGTGGCCCCCGACTTTCAATTTACTAGGTGCAGATCAACAAGGAATCAAACCCCTCAGGACACTAATGGCGCAACAAGTCACCATAGGCATGCAACCGTTTGTCCTAGACTTTGTTGTGATTTCGCTCAAGAAGAAAGGATATGATGCCATTCTCGGTAGGGGGTGGCTTGTGGCGGCGAGGGTCAATCACAACTAGAAGAAAAACACTCTCTCAATGGAGAGCGGATGGCCGAAGTTTGTCATTGACCTCCGAATCCAAATGGTGAACGAAGAGCTTGCATCTTCCTTGGGTTCAGAGTCTGACGAAGATAATGGGGGAATGGACGAAGGAAGGAACTGAATGGAACCTAACGACAAAGGTGTTCTAGAACTCGAGGAGTGTTTGAAAGGTTGAAATGGGCTCAATGAATGGACTCTTCCACTGGCAAATGAAAGACTATGAGCTATTTCACAGTTGTATGCTGGAGGTGGAGGAAGTAGAACAAGCGTCGGAGAGAGATTTGTTCCCACCGGAGTACGGGGAGTAGAGGGAGGGGGACGCTCATGTGAATGAAGCCCTAACCCACAAATTTGATGCCGAGAGACCAATAAAGTATGAAGAACTGTCCCTGCGGATCACAAATCTCGGAGATGAGGCAAATCGTGAAACATTTTGGTAGGGGATGACTGGAATCTCATGTTGAAGGCCACAACATTCAAGATTTTTTTGGAGTATAAGGATGTATTTGCGTGGACCTACAAAGACCTCAAGGGTGTATTGTCAGAGTTGTGCGTACACCGCATTCCTTTGGTATCTGGAGTCGTACCTGTGCAGAAAAGGCCTTATAGAATGAATAAAAATTACATAGCGAGGGTGAATGAGGAGATTGAGTGTATGCTTGAGGCGGGGATCATCTTCAAGATACAAACAAGTGAATAGGTGTCCCCGATTGTGATATCGTTGAAAAAAGAGGCCAACCAAATCAGAATTTGTGTCGACTTCAGGTGTCTTAATGCCATTACCATGAAGGATCCCTTCCCCATCCCATTTATGGATACCATCCTAGAGGAGGTTGTTGGACACGAGATGTACTCATTTATGGATGGGTTCTTGGGGTACAACTAGATATCCATCACGGAGGAGGTCAAGTTGAAGACAACCTTCGTAGTGGAATAGGGTGTGTACGCATACAATCGGATGCCCTTCGGTCTATGCAACACACCGACAACTTTCCAATGGATAATCCTGCACATCTTTGACAAGATGTCGGTAGGAAATTTCAAGGCCTCCTCGACGTCCAGTCAATCTTTAGTGAGTAGGACACATTTAGCAGCCCTTCGGGAATGTATGGAGAGGTGCCAGAGAGCAAGGTTGGCACTCAACCCAACGAAGTGCAGGTTTATGGTCCCACAAGGGAAGTTGTTGGGTCATACCGTTTGCAAGACCAGATTAAAGACAAACCCCGACAAGGTCAGAATGATCATGGAGATGGAGCCTGCCACATATGTCACGGGGATGAAGTCATTTCTGGGCCACATTGGCTACTACAGGTAGTTTATAAAGAGCTTTGCTCAAGTCTCCTACCTCGTCGACAGGTTGACACAGAAAGCAGAACCCTATGTTTGGGGGATGGAACAAGATGCCTCGTTTGAAGAATTGAAGACAAGAGTAGTCAGAGCACCAATTCTGGCGTATCCGAATTGGGACAAGGAGTTCCATGTCCATGGGGACGCTTCTAATTTTGTAGTTGGTGAAACTTTGGCTCAGGTGGGCGATCACGGCTTAGACCACCCCATTTATTTCACCAGCAGGCTATTGTCGAGAGCATAAAAGAATTATAGTACGACGGAGCGATAGGCATTCAGGATGGTTTATGCAATACAAATGTTCAGACATTATCTGCTGGTGACACCGTTCACGTTTTACGTGGACCACTAGGCACTGATGTACCTGGTGAATAAACTAATCATATATGGAAGGGTGAGTAGATGGTTATTGTTGCTACAAGAATTTACCTTCACGATCATTGTGCGGTGAGGGAACAACCATGTGATCGCAGATCAGCTCTCTCAGATTAAGTTGGGAGAGCCACCAAAGGGAGTTAATGATGACTTTCCTGACACCCACTTGTTCCACATTGCAGTTTTGCCAAAATGGTACAGGAGCATCGGAGAGTACTTGCCCCCCTCACAGTTTCTGAGGGACATGTCACTTGTCGAGAGATGGAAGCTAGTACTCGGAAGCCGAACCTTCGAGTTGATCAATGGGTTGTTATACAAAATGAGACCCGACCAAGTACTAAGGAGATGTGTCATGGAGGAGGAAGTGCACAATGTTTTGAGAGAGGCACATGAAGGATCAGGAAGAGGACATATGGGACTGGATACAATGACACAGAAGGTGTTACTGGTAGGGTTGTGGCGGTCTACGTTGTACGACGCCAGGGAGTGGGTCGTAAGTTGTGATACCTATCAAAGAGCTAGAAAACCATTGAAGAGGGATTTCATGCCTCTCAATCCTTCTCATGCACAAGAACTTTTTGAATGTTGAGGCCTGCATTTTATCGGACCTTTGAAGGCAAGTAGGGCTCAAAGATGTCGGTATATTGTGGTGGCTACGAAATACCTGATGAAGTGGATGGAGGTATGGGCTCTGTAGGACAACTCGGCATTGAGTACGGCGAAGTTCATATATGAACAAATTATTACAAGGTACCACATCCCGATCCAGTTGACCAACGACAAAGGTCACAACGGAGTTCAAGTTTTTTCCCTCCTTGTCAAGTCCATACTACCCTTGAGCGAATGGCCAAGCAGAAGCTACAAATAAGATATTGGTGTCAGTGATATACAAGTCGTGTGGAGTAGAGCAAGAAGATTGGGAAGAGAAATTACCGTCGGTACTTCGGGCCTATCGCACAACGTACAAGGCGATGACCAGACAAACATCGTTCCATTTGATGTACGGGCAAGAAGCCCTTGTCCCTGCCGAGTTCATGGTTCCAAGTTTGAGGATAGCTATTGAAAACAGATTGGGGGATATGGAGTGCCTTTGGGAAAGAGTGTATAACTTAAACAAATTAGATGAGTGTCGAATGATGGTGCAGTGGGCCACGAAAGTAGCACAACAGAGGCGTAAGGCGTGGCATGACAAACACCTAAGTCGGGTTCGGTTCACTCTAGGGCAACTGGTATTGAAGTACAACGAGATAAAAGAGATCAAACCAAGAAAGTTCAAAGTAAAGTGGCTTGGTCGATACAAGGTCTGAGAAGTTGGCGAAAATGGTGCTCTCAAGTTGTGGACACTCGATGGATGGGAGATCCCACATGCCGTGAACTGGTCTAAGATGAAGCACTACCATGAAAGGCGAAGGCACGAGGTAGGGTGACTCGAGCCGACGGAAGGCACCGCAAGATGAAGTAGATTAGGAATTAGTAAAAAAGAAATGAAGAAAAGGAACTGCCCATCGTACGGTGCCACATTACCACAGGATGGCGTGACCACACGGTGCTCGCCGGACGGTGGGTCTGTGCAGTGACTGCCGATAGGTAGGCCGTTGGTGACACTATACGATGGTCTCCATCTGGCGATGCCGCAAGCCACTGTATGACTAGCCCGTTGTCGTGTGCCCTTCAAGAGACCCCGTGATGTCGCCTAGCGTCATAAAAAGAATATCGAACGGGGACAAAGTCATAAGGCACAAAAATGCCGCACGATGATTAAAGTATATATTGCCACAAACATTGGCAAATCTCTGCGGGAGAAGGAAAAAAAAAGAGAAGCCATTCGTCGAAGGGAGATAAACGCCCTATGCCGATGGGGTGATCATTTGGAGCAACAAAGGCAAATAGCCGACAACGTACGACAAGGGAGATAATACAAGTATCAAACACCGTACAGGTGAAGGAAAAATAGTGCACCTTTGGCAAACAAAGCACTCTACGCCGTGGGGGAAGGACATCGACACAGTACCAAATATAAGTCATTACGAGGAATATGCGATGCTGGCGACATTGAGGGAATAAAGACCATCGTAGTGGAGGTTGTAAGAAATGGAATATCACATCGGGTGGAGCCAGTAGGAGCAAACCACCGATGAAGGGAAGAACTAAGTGTTAGAAGTACAAAAGGGTTCCACGCCACACGACGTATAGGGTCAACATAGAGCGTTGGAGCGACAAAAAGCTATGGGCATTGAAGTTAAATAGGCAATAGAGAAACAAAGAGAAGGTTGAATGATACATGAGAGAGCCGCATGGAGTGAGTGGTAATGGTTTTTTGAACTCATTGTGCACATAATGACAAGGGAAGAAACCGTTATTGATGGATTCAATAGGGAAGAGAAATTGGAAGACACAGTTGCAGTCACAATCAAGTAGTTCGAGCATGGATAAAAATGCAAGGGTTTTACCCTTTGGAGTGAAGGTTGCAAGGAAAGTTGATGAAAGCACAAGCACCAAGAAGCTGAGATCTAAGGTGCAAATGACTGCCCAAAAAGATGTTGTGACAACACAGATAGTCATGTTCGAAGGGTTGAATGGGTTAGAGTGTCGGAAATGGTGGCAAGATACTCCCGACGCAGATTTGGTGAAGCAGAGTTTGAGAAAAGTGGAAGTTCAGTGGGCCATCGAGATGCCATTGTTTTGCATCCGAGACTATGAGGGTTCTCTGTGGGTGATGATTGAGACATTCGACAGGTTCTCACGCTCAAGCACGTTTGAGTATTTGGGGTGTGGTTTGAAGGTTTCCTTCACGGCCACAGAATTCACGAGTATTTAGCATACCTGGTAGAAATGGCAAAAAGATTGATCTATAGGAAAAGAAGATGACGAGGGATGAGAAAGAATATTGGATCAAAATGGTGTCACAAACTCTCACACCTGCAGAGATGGACTCGGTGGCGAAAGCTTCTAAGGGGTGATGGATGAAGAAGTCCTTCATTGCAGAAGGGTCATGGAGATGCATTATGGATGTTGTGAAGAGTCGGCTAACTGGGTCTAGCCACGCCTCAGACATAGTCCTTCCACAGATTCTCTTGATGAATGGTCTCAGAACGGCCGAGCATATGACTGGGCATTAGTCTTGGCAGAGCGCATGTTCGAGTTCATGACCTTGCAGCATAGGATGTTCTACATGCCGCATTTCTCTATTTGTTTGTTTCTGGAGGCCACGCGAGTACAAATTCCATATGGGGAGCTAGATGTGAAGCTCGAGGGCACCTTGGCACCTGGCGAGCCGTCGATATTGTATTGGAGGCATTTGGATATAGGGACTGCACCGACAGGACAAAAGAGGAGACACCATGTAGTTTCTGATTCCGAGTTCGAGGATGTAGATAGTGGCAGAGAGGCTACCTCGGAGACTTTTGACGACTCTGGAGATGGTGATAGTCAGTGTTAATATTTTTCAGATTTACCTAGGAATAATCAAACTATTCAGGATTTCCAAACACTAAGCACAGAATCTAATATAACATGCACAGGCAAGGAGAGATAGTACCCGAATTTAGGTTTCGAATTTGTCTTCAAATCAGTACCTTTATTTCTCCAAGATGTAGGTGCCAAGTCAGCCTACTTAGGTCTTCTACAGTCCCACCAATCTGTTCTTATTCGCTGCTGCCTAATGCATGACCAAACTGCAAAATAGAACCCTGTGGAAGTTTGCCACTTTGTAGGGCATTATTCTGCCCTAGTTCGCCATTCCTAGGGCAGCAGCTGTATGCCCTAGATCTGCTCCAAATTTGTATGCCCTAGGTCTGCTCCAAATTCGCCCTTTAGGGAGGGAAGCACTCTGCTTAATTCACTTCTCAATGTTGAATGGATGAACTTGTAACTTTGCTCAAGTACTTATCACATTATGTTTTCGGTGTGTTCCTTGAGCAGATTTACAATCTCTATTTATACACATAATGGTGACTCTTCAAGAGTCACAACCCTTCCTCAAGGCTAGCCGACTTGTACCTAATAATTATTCCAAGTCGGCCCTTATTTTCATTTAATTTATTATTTCAAGATCAAAATACTAACACTCCCTCTTGATCTGAGAATAATAATGCCCATGAAAATAACACTCCCTCTTGGACTTGAGAGAAAGATCAACCTATAGATCTCCCATCTATAGGACTCGAAAACATAACTTCAATGGATGCCTAATCCAATAGTGCCATAGATCTCACATTTATGAAGGTAGATCTCTATCTACCAGATATAATGAGAACACAAATTTTCTTCATTATTCCTCAACCACACATCTCATATTTATATGAGAAACATCATCTCATGTGATGCTTACCATCCAAATGTGGATCTCCTAGATCCTTTAGTCTCCTAGACCCAAGAATATCAGTCCATGATATCAAATTTCCAATCAATTTGTGAATTTCCTAAATCCACTAGTCACCTTGACTATTTTGAATATCAAGTCCATGATATTCAAGGTATCATCAAGTCCATGATGTATACCATCCAATTCACGAGTCACCAAGACTCAAGAAATGTCAAGTTCATGACATCATACGAACATCAAGTCCATGATGTTTTACTATCCAGATGTGGATTTCTCAAATCCACGAGTCCCATGACTCAAGAGTTTAGAATATCAATTCTATGATATTCATGGTATCATCAAGTCCATGATGTTACCAAATACTCAATTTTGGATCCCTGATCCATGAGTCTCCAAGACTCAAAGGATATCAACTCCTTGATATCTAGAGCATTGGTCTTACGAATATCAAGTCCATGATATTCACCAAGTGCTCGGAGCAATGGTCTTTTGACATCAAATCCATGATGTCTCACCAATTGCTTAGAGTAATGGACTTTTGACATCAAATCCATGATGTCTCACCGATTACTAGGAGTAATGGTCTTTTGACATCCAATGATGTCTCACCCATTACTAGGTGTAATGGTCTTTTGACATCCAATGATGTCTCACCCATTACTTAGCAATGGATCCCTGATCCATGCAAATGTGGACCCCTGATCCACGAGTCTCTTGGACTTGAAGAACATCAAATGATATTCTTCAATTTAGCCAAAAACATAAGTATATCCAGATGAATAATCATATGAAACCTACAAGTATAAGATTAGCCAATATGGTTATAAGTCATTAGCTATAATCAGTAAATGAAAGAGAGTATGACCCATTCAAAACATAATATTTAAAGTATGCTTCACAAGCTATACAAAAGATGTATGCCCCATACAACCAGCATAATTTATCCAACATTTGTGCATAAGAATAATCACATAAGTCTTCTTTACCTAAAGATAACCAACATCTAACCAGATGTAATATAGTTCTCTCAAAAGATATGCCTATGCCAAAGTAAGAATGTTCTAACATTCATGCACCTATGCATAAGGAAAACAGTGAGTCAACTGTAACAGAGAGTAAAGAAGATATACAAGTTAATGTCAACATGTTCCTATGCTAACATAAACCAAGAGATGTATTTACTTATGTACATCACACAACATACATCCATAAAAATATGCTCCAACTGTAAGATACACAATATATGCCTATGAAGCTAATGAGTTGATAGTCATCTATATGTCAATGTAAGACCAGTTATACTAACAATTAGCTGTGAATGATCTCATAATAGCGTTAGATATAATACGTGACATAGAGTAAGGTATGTTCCTCATACATAATCATCCAAGCTAAACAAACATTCCAGTCAGCTATGAATGTTTCACACATACAATCATACGCTATGCCAATGGGGAATGTTCCTACTCATATAGAAGGGAGAGGTTTAAATCAGGTGTAAGTAAGCCCATAAAAAACTCCCCCTTAAGCTTAGATTCCATCTAGAACTAGCCAGGGCAATTTGCATTTAAAACATGAATTCTAAAGAATGATTCAATCATGAATATCGGAAACATGTTCACATATATGCAAAAGAAAACCAATGTAATGCAACATGAGACTTCAGCTAATATCAAGTATGATCCTATCATACAGAAATGCCAATATGCAGTCACAATAATCAGTTGTGCATGATCCTCTATAAAAGTATAACCTATGCCTGGGCAGAGTATGCATTTCACAATGCTAGTTTAGATATATCAAATAGCTAATTCAATCATGTTCTTTTCAAACATTTCAGCTATGACTCATACATGACCAAGTTAATTTGCAAGGTTGCAATATACCAATGAAAGGTGTGCATAGAACCAGTATGTATACCAATAGTTAAAGTTCCCATACATCAAACAAGATGAAGGTATGTGTAATACTATGTTAAGTATGTATCCAATATACTCCCTCTGAATCATACATGCTATGCACTTAATCTCAAGATGATCTACTCCCTCTAGATCAAAAGATAATTAATAAGATTTCCCATAGAGGCAACTAACTGAAAATTAAAAACCCTTATTTCAATTTCAGACCAAACCCTAGATGCCATAAAGATTCTTAGTTTAGAAAGAATTAGTTTGAATTCCTAAATCTGAAATGGATCTCTACCGTAGCTCTGATACCATGTTAATATTTTCCAGATTTACCTAGGAATAATCAAACTATTCAGGATTTCCAAACACTAAGCACAAAATCTAATATAACATGCACAAGCAAGGAGAGATAGTACCCGAATTTAGGTTCTGAATTTGTCTTCAAATCAGTACCTTTATTTCTCCAAGATGTAAGTGCCAAGTCAGCCTACTTAGGTCTTCTACAGTCCCACCAATCTATTCTTATTCGCTGCTGCCTAATGCATGGCCAAACTGCAACATAGAACCCTGTGGAAGTTCGCCACTTTGTAGGGCATTATTCTGCCCTAGTTCGCCATTCCTAGGGCAGCAGCTGTATGCCCTAGGTCTGCTCCAAATTCACCCTTTAGGGAGGGAAGCACTCTGCCTAATTCGCTTCTCAATGTTGAATGGATGAACTTGTAACTCTGCTCAAGTACTTATCACATTATGTTTTCGGTGTGTTCCTTGAGCAAATTTACAATCTCTATTTATACACAATGGTGACTCTTCAAGAGTCACAACCCTTCCTCAAGGCTGGCCGACTTGTACCTAATGATTATTCCAAGTCGTCCCTCTTGGAATTAATCCAAGTCGGCCCTTATTTTCATTTAATTTATTATTTCTAGATCAAAATACTAACAGTCAGGTGGTGGAGGACGAGGCCGTAGATTCTGCAGCTGTCGGGTCAACAACTGCTACACCAATTCTATTCGCTCCGCCTCTTTTGTTGGAGACAACACAGTTGACTCCACCAGCGACCACAACGCCCATATCTGCATTCGGCCAAATGAGGACACCCGTGAAAATGGCACCAGTAGTAAACAATATATTCATGAAAGGATATTTCAGAATAATTAATGGTAATCTTAATGCCTAAGTTAAGTTGCCTAAAATCAAGGATTTTGTGAGGGGATTGCCGCTTTTTGAGAAAGAGGATAATTTATTAGTAGTTCGATGGGAGAAAAGAATCCATGCCAAGTTTATAATATTTTGTTATCTTTTCTCCCTACAATTTGTATGCCTGGTATGGGACGAAACTCCTGTAGTAGGAGATGTTTTGGATGCAACCCCAACAGAAAATATTGATAGATGATTATTTTATCAGCACAACAAGTTGAGAAACACTAGCAGCAAGCCATGGAATATAGCTGTTCTGAAAGTAATCAAGGGTTTTTTGGGAGCAATCTGCAAGTACCCAAGGCTCAACTAATCTGAACCCTTACGCCACCCTCTAGTATTGTAATCGCAAAATAAATAAGGAATCACAGCCTGCAAAGATGAATATCCATGCAGCCGCTTGGTAACTACAAACTATTCTTGAAGCTCAATAACTCATGTTTTATGAGCACAGTGATCTAGTATGCTTTTTGTTAAACTCCAAATTCGGGGATCAAAATTAGATGGTGATTTCTATTAAAACATGTGTAGTAGTCTAATGTAAGAAAGTTCAATTTGAATAAAGGGAAACTCAAAGATATTTGCATAAGGTTCAAATTTTCCTATAATTTGTGTGTTGGAATCAATTTGTGCTAATTATAGTTTCAAGACTTGGACTCGAACTCAGTGTCCAGACTCGGCAAATTGAAAAACCCAAGAAAGTCAGAGATTTTTTAAGGATTTAAAACTTTTTTCATGTATCATTCAGTCAATTAACATCAAAGATACAATAATTGAGATAAATAGCTTCGATTTTTAAGGATTTAAAACTTTTTTCATGTATCATTCAGTCAATTAAAATCAAAGATACAATAATTGGGATAAATAGAAGCTATTTTGCACACATACACAAGTTTACATTGATCACATAAGTATAAATGCTTGATTACATTGATCAATCATAACATAATAGATTTCAAAAGCCATATTTTATGAAGTCAATGGTAAAATAATAGACCCCAAAACAATTCTTTTAACACCACATTATACGAAGTCAAATATCGCACATAGCTGCACATAAGTTTCAAAAATCTACAACTACTAGACAGTGAATTGTGTTGACTCCGTCAAAATCAAGCATACTATACAATCAAATCTCTCACATCAACTTCTCACCATTAACAAAACAAAGAACTAAACGATTCTAAGCATTCAAAAACTATATTGATTTATCAACCTCTTCATTATATTCCTCTAGATCCAATTTACATCAATTCTCAGATTTACTTGTTTTTCTACACTACATCAGAAACAAAAATACTAACAAATTGATGTGGGACCCTTCTCTAAAAGAGAAAATTTCAGATCTCTATCCAATTTCATGACATGATCTTTTGACAGTGAAATGTAGAACAATCCAAACACCAATTATGCAGGATATGGATTTGTATTCCAATTAAAGTATACATTTTATAAAACTGTCATACACAATACTGCTTTATTTAGCAGATAATAATATTTCAGTGTCCAATCAAGCTTTCTTGAGGCTTCACTATCACTACCTAAATTTGCTCTCAGATTCTTGACAACCCAACTACTCTGAGAAGCCAAGGAATCGGCTACAACAATTAAGAATCAATAATTGGGCCATTCTTAAAAAGAATAAGAGACAAATTTTTGATACATATTACATATATCCCAAGTCAAATAAGTAAACTGACCTAAAACTACTCCCTGAATAAATAAAGTAGAATTTTACATATCATTGTCCCTAAATAAACAAAACTTTAAAAAAATGTTTTTTTTGCCTTTGATTGGCTTACTGCTGCGGCAAAGTCCTGCCAGCGGGACTCGCAGAGTCCGCCAGGACTCTGTGAGACTTTATCAAGTCGAAGTACAGAGCCAAAAAGACTCTGGAGGCCTGGCTCAGCTGGGTTCTCACAGAGTCCTGTAACTATGGTGCTAATTCCTTGAAAATTTTTATATTTCTCCGAAGAACTGCTAGTTAGTATATTTTTGTGGTATCAAAGCCTCAAATCCTGCTAGCTTGTGTGAGTTTTAGTTGCATGTTAGATTTTTCAATTGCATGTCGGTTTTTGAGTTGCATGTTGGATTTTGCAGTTGCATGTGTGTCAGATGTTATTGCATGACAATTTGGTGAATACCCAAATGATTACAATTTGGTGAATACCCGATACCAAAGATTTTATTGCACAAACACTAGTTTGTTGAGGTATTTTTGAATTAAATTGTTCCTCTTTTTTGTGTATGGGAACAAGCTCCAATTGTGCCTCAGGCCTTGAAGAGAGAACAAAAAAATGTATTAGAACTCACTTTTCTGTGTCCCAGGTCTTTTGTCTTGCCATGACCGAGTTTATGTGAAAACTTGCCAAAAACTCGGCAAGTTTTTGTGGCGAGTTAATGGCATAAATAGTTGTTAGCCTGAAAAACTCACAAGTTTTTCAGTACTCATCAAGTATTTCATCTATGATCTTTAGCTTTACCTTTTTTATGTGTGTAATAACAAATTTTTTTTTTCTTAGTCAGAGAAAACCTGTGTTGAGTTGATTGCTTTGGGTGTGATCTGAAGATTATGAAGATACACAGAGGTTATTAAGGTTGGAGTTCCAGTTGTTCATACTAATATTGCTAGAGTCCTGATATTTTGTAGGGATAATTTTAGCTCAAACTCCTTTTGGATATCATTTGCATAAATTCAAAAGTTGCCCTTGGTTCTTGATTGCATATTGATCCTTTTTTTTGGTGTTAAAGACCCATATCATATGATCTTGGTATTTCTGTTGGATTTGTTTGAGGTGTTTCTTTTATGTTTTCTAGTAGATATAATTTTCTTGGATACATGTATAAGCTCATAGACAAATTTGAAGCGAATTTTTTATATGATGATATTATATAGTTTGAAAAGCATAAAACAATATCGAGCATAATTAACATCTTGCCTTGGTTACTGTAGACTGTTAAGTTTTAATTTTACTAACCCAACACTAACAAATTAATAATAAAACATAGTCCTATTGGTCAAAATAGAGCTACATGATTAAATAAGCATTGATGTGGGTTATATAAAAGTACTGCTAAATGGGGCACCATAGACATTTCCCTAATTAAGACAGAATGATGCCATTGTCTCTCTTGCTCATACATATTGAGATTGAATTCTCAGTTTTTTGTTCTTCTGTTTAGCAATCATGTGCACTCACACACCAACCTTGTGGCTTCTTTACCTTCTTTGAGTTGAACTGCAGCAGGTTTTGGTTTCTATGAGATCCTTCATTTGGTGCCTTCCAATATTCCGTATAACTGAATTTATGTAGTAGCTTTATAGTATCATGTGGTGACCACTGTGTTTAGCTGGTTGGTATTATAAGTTGGGAAAAATAATTTTACATTTCGTTGCAATATCTATCTGTTTTTGTTATTGTAGTTGTAGAAATTTTGTAGCATCTTTTTGTTGACCTCAGTATTTTAAAACTGGTCTGAACTATCACTGTGATCAGAATAAACTGCCTAATGGAGATGCAAATCAAATATCGTACAAAAACTGGTTATGCAGTGAGAAAAAAGAGTTGATACATTGCTCATCTATTGGAGAAGTTGTTTTGCTCAAAGAATTGTCACTTGTGAGATTATTTGGAAAGATTGGAGAGATTTGTTTACCACACAACACAAGGAAGTCTGATGCAATCTTATCGGTAGAAGATTGGCTATTTATTAGTAAAACTTTCCAGGGATTGACAAACAATAGCATTGCAAAATCTTTTGTCTGTAAAGGTTGCAAGAACTGTGGCTGCCCCGTGGAAGAGGACTATAAGAGGTTGGAACTATCTCCTGCACGCATTACTTGTTATGTTTAAGGAATGGTATTGCTGAATGTCATTGTGAAATGTGCATATTGCTTTGAATGATGTGAATTGTTTTATTTTTCTACGTCCTACATCATCTTACTTTCATAAAGTAATCCAACTTCCAATTTCTATCGTTACTTAAAATGACTTGATTTTGCTCTTCACTTTGTATTTCACCTTTTATTTACAGTCTGTATCAATGTGGCGTCCCATTGGCCAAAATTTTCCTTTGATTTTTTTTATAGCCCTATTGATCTCATTTGGTTACTGTATATAATCATATTAGCTTGTTGACGTTCCATTTGATTTCTGTTGTCCAGTTGAAATCATTATGTTTTCCTTTTTTCATTAGTTTGAATTCTGTTTAACATAAATTCTTTCAAATTTTCCTCACAATGTCATCCTTTTGGAGAAGCAATACTCTGGCTTTGTGGTGGTGGAATGAAGTTTATAGTTGGATAAACTGATCAGTCTTTGCTTCTTGACATTGCTTTAGTGTTGTGATTTAGAGTAAAAATCCAATGATTTTTTAACATATATGTTAGAACTGTTTTTTTCTTTCTGGATATTTCCAGCACACAACTACAGCGTTAAAACAATTAAAGACATTCATCTTTTACTGGTTATTATCACATTGGTGCCAGCAATTGCCCCAACCTTTTTGTTTAAATGAAAAGTCGCTAAACTAGAATGACATTCCCTTTTGTAAATCCTTATTTCAATGGCAAGTTGCGGGACTTTGAATTATTAGGAATTAATATTAACTACTATATATGCTGAGATGGTTAGAGTACTGTTATTATTATGTTATTTTTCCATACTCAGAGCATTGGAAAGATGCATATCCATTTTTTCAGTTTTTGGTGTAAGACATTCTGTATCACAAGATTTTGTTGAAGCTTGATTATTGATATTACTCAGCCATTCATTTGTTTGTTTTATTTTTTACTGACCCATTTTCCTATTTGATACCCATTAAAAATGTGTCATATTGCATTATGCAAACTGCAATTTGATGTTTTGCGAACACATAGAATTAGTTGCTATTGAGGAAAGTTTTTAATAGCAATTTAATTATATATGGATGGTTTACGGCGCCCCTTAAAGTTCTTCAATAATTCGTCTCCCTTGTCCTTGTATCTCCATGCAAATTGTTGTTAGAGATATGTTATACCATGGCTACATGTATTATTTGTATATTAGGATACTTATTTGGCATTTTTGTATTGATTGCCGCTAGCTGTGGCCAACCAATAGCATCTTTGGATTGGCCATATTGTGTTTTACCTTGGTGGGTTGTCCTTAACATCCATTTGGCCTTTGTGGTATGCCTGGGCAGTCATGGTGTTCATGCAGTGCCTTAGTCATGTCCTTGGTTCTATCTTCAAATTCCTTCAATGGTGCTTTGCATGTGTTAATATCCTAGATCCTAAATCTTAAGGCCTTGTAATACTTTAATTTGTATTGCTTATGCTGCTACTATTTCACATGCCTAGCTATTCTCTAACGAGTCATAGGGACAATAAAAACATGTGCGGAGTTCCCTATCACCCCTGTCAATTACCGCTATGTGTAATGGCCAATTGGATTGACCTATTCCCTTGCTTTAGTCATGCTTGTTGATCTGCTAGCCTCATGGTCATGACTCATGATTCCTTCTACCACTTTCATTATATCTTGTGCCACTTGCTAGGCCCTTTGCCTTCACTTGTATTTGTTGCCTCTATGCTTTTGCTAGCCCGTTGCTTATGTTCTAGATTTTCAGTTTATCCACCACTATAGCTTTCCTTGTGCCTCACTCATGTCACTATCTTATAGTTTGTGTATAGTGGGCTATAATGTCTCCTTTTTCTAAATATGAGACACTACTTGAATTCTTCACAATATAATGAATATATATAAACAATTTCTCAATGAATCTTCTATTTAGGTAACAATTTAATGAAGCTTAATTCCAAAGGCATACACAATATGGTTTATATACAAATTAATTATGATTGCATGACAATCAAGATTATAATGATATGTTGGCTGTCTCTGATATACAGGAATTTACATGCAATGACTGAGGGAATATGATAGTACCTTGTACTGCCTGCTGTATCTGATATGCAATTAAGAATATGCAAATTATGCGGATGGTTTCTGATATATCTTTTGATGTATGCTCTGAATAATGCTGTAGGATGTCTGATATCACAATAATAATATGCTCAGATGATGATGCTGTCGCTGACTGTAACTTTATATGCTTGCAACAAATGGATGCCAAAGACAATATACTCTATTACAGAGTGGTCCTTACATGATACAAATAAATAAGTATCTCTAAATCACGCCGTGATCGAATGATACAATCATCATAATATATGTGCAATGTGAAAGGAAGAGGCACATATGAAGAGACAGCTCCCTTAACTGAATGGTTATCATAATAATCATGAAATTATGGTAATTGGTTGTGTAACCAATTACCATATTAGTCATGCCATAATATTTGTTTAATATGCTGAGTATAGATAATCGTAATTATGATGCAATTTATGAAATAATATGGTAAATGTGATTGTGATGCGATTGTATGCAAAGGCAAAGCTAAGTAATAATATGCAATGTAATGCATTGGCATGATTATATGGAAGATAATGTGATATTGGTTGTATATGACAGAATGTGAATGTAGATAGGACCATAGTTCAAAATATCGTTATCGGCAAATTATCGCGGAGGGCAAAAAAAAAAATATCGGGAGATATCGGAGATAAGTCGGGAACTTATCAGCGAACTTCTTGGGAACTTAAAAAATGACTGGCATGCAATTAAAAACCAAACTGGCCCTTTGCTGGGCCGTCTGTGTTTTAATTGGCGCGCGGGCAAGATAAGTTGATTACTTATCGCCAATAAGTTGGAACTTATCGACGATAAGTTTCAACTTATAGGTTCGCGATATCTTTATGTAATTTGTCGCGAGCTGAAACTTATCGCGATAAGTCAGCTTATCGGCGATATTTTAATCTATGGTAATAGGATATCAGTCTGTATGCATATATGTATGATAGTATGATGCTGCTGTCATGTATATAGGCATGACAATTTAAAGACTGTTGTGCATATGTGCATGGCAGAATGCAGACATGGTATGATCTATCATGGATGTATGTATGGAGGGTGATGGATGTAAAGTATGTGAATGCAACTTGATCACTATCTAAATGAAATGCATATTATGAAGGTGATTACAAGATGATGGGTGGCTTCAACAGATCATCAAGTCATTAGTCCCTCATATGGCCTATTGGAACCCTAATTTTTGCAAAATTTGGAGTTCTAGATTCCAGGCTAAGAAGCAAATTTCACTCTACAATCATGTGCAACATCTATGATCAAGCATGTTTTTCCATTTCCAACTCCCAAAAACAAGTTCTGATGAATGTGTCAAATGGTCAATTTCCAGCCATGTATGGTCAGGATAGCATATACTAATGGAGAGACGGGGCACTAAGGAAGAAACATATCGGCAAGAGTTAAGCAGATAGCATCAAATAAGCAACAGGAATGCAACAAGGCAGTATAACACACTCCGATGAATCCCATCGACAAGACTAACACTTGCGGCAAAAGTAATTTCTTGTCTTGCTGATAGTCGATGAGGCTATCAATAAGATCTACTCCGATGAATACTAAAAAGAAGATGTCTACCGGTGCAAGTTCTGCCGATGAAAGTCATCGACGTAGCTATAGTAATCGGGAGGAGTGTTTTTGAGTTTCTTTGATGCCCAATGAACTTGTTGGCACTGCTTATAGTGCTAAAAGGTGATTGAGGCCTATATAAGAAAGACAATTTGGAGGACTTATGCCGATAATACAAGATGAAAGCATCGGGAAGAGTTACACCGATGGACTCATTGGCATAGCAATAACCATCGTTGAAGCACATTCTGTGCTATTCCGACACCTGATAAGATTATCGGGATGACCTATACCAATGGCAGTTGCAAAAGGGAAAATAATATCAAAGGGAGTTTACCCAATGAGTGTCATTGGCATAACTTAAATTATTGGGGTGACGATTCAAAGGTTTTTCCGATACCCGATGAAAAGATCGGTGTGACCTATGCCGATGGTAATGAATAACAGACTTATCGGAGAAGTATACCAAGGGTTTTGCCGATGGCGCATAAGACTAAAATTGATTGGAATGACTTATGCCAATCCCAACCGTTGTCATATCAATTGTTCGATTTTCAAAAAATAACCGCCAGAGGACGCCATTAAATACATAGATCAAAGGAATTATGAGGCTCACACGAGGCATTGAAATCACTTGATTGCTTAAAGATTTGGTGAAATTTTTGCACACATACAGCTCCGAAGGCTACAAGGAGCACATGAAGGAATGCAAGGCCCTACTTGAAGATGATTAATTCCATAGGCTTGGTTTTATTGTTATTGCTCAATTGTTTTAGTTTTCTTTCCACAAGCTAATTGTAATTGATGATGAAGAGATGTGTATCTTTATTTGTATGGAACCTCCTACTATATAGAAGAGATCATTTTGTAATGCTAAAACACAAGCAACCATATCTGAATACCACTTTATATACTCTACATTTCTGCAAGCTATTTTTGTAAACAATGAAGACTTTTCATTATTAATATATATCAGCAAGTTCTTTCAATTTGAAGTTGTGGATCTGATCGTTTTGGATTAATCAATCCTTTGTGATTTTACTTCTAGAAGGTAAAGTTGCTTTCAGTCTTTCTGTGTGGAGATTATTTATATTATTCTGCAACTTGATCTTTAGATTTAATAAGCATTATTGTCTCTATCTTATTGGTCTCATTAAGTTAGGGTTAAAATCAATAAGACTAATTGTGGGATGATAAAGTGATTAAAAGCATCAAAAGAATGCAGTTGATAGGAAAATTTTGTTTCACATCTCACATAAGTTGTACATAGGATTAACAAGAGACTGTCTCTATAGCCCAATTGAAGAAGGCACTGGTCTATTATCTTTTAAAATCATTATTTGAAAGATTACAAGCAGAAAGTAAGAACAATTTTCAAGAAATCAATTTATAAAGCAGTCTTGATTCTTTCATCTAAGTAATTAACAAATAGGTTTGGTAATCAAAGAAAAGGATGAGACAGTTATTTATAAATTGTGAAGTACACAATTCGATCTCCCTCAAGACCCCATTGCCATCTTGAGAGATCAAGCATAAGCTATAATACAATCATATCTGCTATAAAAATCCTTCAACCAACATATTAGGTGAAGGAATAGGTGCACCCGCCTTGGTCCTGCATAGCCTAAAGTGTAGGGGAAGAGGATCATAATCGATCATTCCCGTTTGTTGGCCAAGTTAGTTGTAAAGTCCAAGCATTGAGTTAGGAAAGCTCATAGGATTTCCAATCTGTTAATTTGGGAACCAACATGGCCAATCTGCTATGGTGAGATTTACAAGTGATCTTTAAGGTCACTCATAAATGGCATCATAGTCATGTTGTCTACATGGTGGATGGATGGCATAGTGATTGTCTAGCTCCTCAATCATCACAACCTTATTGCATTGCTACAAAAAATGCAGATTATGTATAGGGGACAAGTTATGTCATCTTGTCAAATTTAATTAACATTTATAACTGATTTCAGAATGTTGGGGATATCACGTGGGCAAATCCTAGCATACAAGTTCATTTCCCTTGTTGAGCCTTATTTCCCTATGTGTTGCCATTTGGTCTCCTTCAAGGTACTCACTATTTACCTTCCTTAGTGTAGCTAGTCCATTCACCACGTAGGTGGTGTTTGACTATAGTGTTGTGTGTTTCTATTGATCCACATGTGCATATGTGGCTAAATGGCTATGCATAGTATGTTGTGTGGTCTAATGTCTTGGTGCCATGCTTTATGTGCTAGTGTCATCTAGCTTGCTTATTTGTTTTGCTGGCATTTGGTCCTTCAAGTGGGATAAACATTTTTTAGATTGGAGTTGATAGCAGATGGTTGCTTGCCATGTGCTGCCTAGAAGGTTGTGGTGGGCCTGATCTCAAATATCAGCATGTGCCCCATACTAACAACATATGAATGCTTTCCATGTGACATCTATGTGCAGTATGGTGGACCAATGACGCTTTTTCATTGCGTGAATCCCTTTTAAACTATGATTGTTGCTCCAATTACTAATAGAATGAGATAACTTGGTGGATAGATTAGGATGAGAAGATTGATGGAGGGGAGGGAGATGTGAAAGGATGGTGTGGGTGGGGGTGATAGCTATGTTTGGTTGTTTTAGCAACCTTTTATTTTTATGTAACTCGTATATTATGCACCAATCAACTAGGGTGGCAATGTGCCAAGTGTATGAAGGACTTACCTAAGAGAAAAGGTTGCAATGTAATGTCCCTATATTCTTGAACAAATCCTACTAAAGCAGTAAGAAACCTATGTGAACAAGGAGTGCCAATACTTGGACACCAATAGCAGATAGGAGTTAGTAGAACTAGTTAGAAGTAACCATATTTAGATGTTAGTAAGGGAAGAGATGAGGCAACTGTGAAGTCTTATAAATATTATAAATAAGACAGTTTCCTAAGATAAATAAGGGTCTGATCCCAAGTAATCATCTCCAATAAAAATACTAAGTATCTCCATCATAATAAGGGATTGGCTAAACCAAGGCAGGATGATATTAAAGATATGACAACCACCTTGGAGATATCCATTATCCTACGAGATGCAGTAGAGTAAGGAGATTAATGAATGGTGCAGTGAGGGGTAATTTGTTATATATCAAGGAGAACTAATCAGAAGATCAACACAGTCAACCAAGGTAAGATGACGTCCGAATTCTGATAAAGCGTATAAGTTGTATCATTGCAGATGATCAAGCATAGCAGTCACAAGATCTAATGACAAAGGATCCTCAAGCATGTTAACTAGCACTGATTAGTCAATAAGAGCATCAAGAGAGAGGCATAGAGCTATCATCAGACATGATCAATTATCTATCATGATGAGGAATGGGCCAAGAGATCAGCATGAAATGAACTTAAGCATCACTAGTCATTACACATCATGAGAGGAAGAGGAAGTCCAAGATTGAAACTGTAAGTGATCATACTTATATATTGCTCAACGATTTGTAGGTTGCCATACAGATCATTAGATGTGTCGATTAAGATAACCATTCACATATTGTTAATAATCATTCACCACAGAAGGTTAGATAATCACGTACTCGATAAAGCAATATCAAATATGAAGACCAAATCAGACAGAACTGTCGACTATGATTTTGAAAGAAGTCTTCCTATGTTTTCTTGACAGTAACAGCAACTAGATCGAATTCAACAATCAATAGACATCATCTATGAGGATATTGACTAAAGGATTGAAAGATTTTCGATTGTTTAAGACAAATCACAAGCTATCAATAAATGAGGGATCAGCAGTGAGTACAATATATCAGGAACGGAAGTTAATACATAGATCAAACTCATTACTAGACAATTATCAGGGAAAGATATTGATCAGATATAATCATAACAATATTGGCTAAGACAAGAATTAATATCAGTTGACTAAACACTAATGATAGTTAAACCAAACTAATGCAGTTAGCTAACAGATGTTAACTATTGGTTACACTATTGATTAAGGAAGGATTACCTTCATAAAGAAACACGATATTGATTAGTATTAACCTGGGAGTTAATCAATGATCATCTGCACAAACCAGTCTGTGTTAGTTATGCAGCGAATTAGTCTTATTATGGAGAGGTGCAGTTAGCGAAGGGGCACGAGGGAAGAGACAAGACATGTCTCATTCATTGGATCTCTTCATTTGTAAAAGACAATATAAGAATGCATTCTCATTGGTCATTGAAAGTATCATTGGAATGTTACCTCTTTTTATTAGTCCAGTATTGGACTGGCTCTATTAGAGCAATTACCTCTTGGCATAACTGGTGGCATATAATCTAAGGATTGTAATCAGAAACAGCCAGAACATTGCACATTTATAAAGTTCAGATCAGGCATAGCAATATCATTGCTATATTAATTGGAGACATTTCATACTTATAAGGTGTAAATCAGAAATAGCATCCTTCATTGAAGTTGCAAGCATACAAATATAAACCTGAAACAGCAACATATCGCAGTTGGCAATATCCATACATCGCATAATCAAATCTACATATCAGGCATAGCAATCCATTGCTACAAGCAATATATATTCGATTGCATAAGCATATTGTATGTCAGGCATAGCATTGTTGCTTTATCACTATAAGTGATAAAGCAATATCATTCATAGCATATTTTGTAATTGTCAAAGTTACCGGAAACGCCAGCCCCTAACTTCTGACACGTGTATTGGCGTGTCTGATACGGATACGGTTACGGTACGGCACAAATACGGCAGGAAAAACGTTTCCACCCGTTTTTGGAAAGATGCCGTTTTCTATCCGTGCCGGAATTGCTGAATGCAAATTTTTTTAAAAATAGAGCCGAATTCACAAAAATATCTTCAATTAAGTATAGATTTAAAATGAAATAAAAATCAAATTGCCGTTTTTTCAGAACAATATTCAGTTAACTATAGATTTAAAAGGAAACAAAAATTAAATTGCCGTTTTTGCAGAGAAATCTTCCGTTAACTATAGATTTAAAAGGAAACAAGAAGCAGACTGCCCTTTTTGCATCCATAATAGAATCGGTGAATGCAATTTCTAAAATTAAACTGAGCCGAATTTAGAAAAGTTTTCAGTTAGCTACAGATTTAATGGAAGAAATCAAAATATTTTTGTTATAAATAAACCCCCAAAGTGATTGAATGATACAGCATTCAATTGGCATTCATTTTTGGCGTGCTCTACATCGATTCCCCAATCTGTTTCTGAGACTGCAAGGATTTTTTTTGGGTTTTTCTCACTGTTGGGCATCACGTCTGGTTCCTCTGCTGATTTCTGGTGCTGCGTTTTTCAAAAAAGTCTAGTTCCGTTCCAATTTTCCCATCTGCGTACAAGTATAAATTATAATAGTTTATGTTAAATTTATTTGTCTGATTTTAGTTTTCAGCTTTTAATAAAAAATATTATATGATTCTATATAGTTCAGATTATTATACTAATACTTAATAGTTTATAAAGTAAGAATAGTCATGTGAATAAGCATATTTTAAATTTTAATTGTTTAAATTTAATATTATTTAATTTTCTTAAATGAGTTTATATTAAAATTAAAATTATTAAAAATTTTAAGTTAACTTTATATTTTTATCTGTCGACCTGACCCTCCGATCTCATAAAAAGGGGATTTAGGCCTTGTTCTAAGGCTTCTCTGTGTGATATGGTCTTTGTGTTCCTCCTCTTTTTGGTTGGACTGTTAATTCTTGGGTGCTTGCAATGAATTATCTTAAGTGTGCTCTTGAGGTGTTCGGTCCTTTGCTTTTGGCTGGACTGTTGTATTTATGGAACTTCAATAGATTTACCTTTTGTCCCAGTATTGTAAAGGGTTTCGGGGTCCCTTCAAAACCTGTTTTTACCTTAATCAAAAACTTTATATTTATATTTTTATTTAACTATTTTACTTTATATAATTAAAACTGTTTTAGTAATCGTTGGAATATTAGGTATATAATTTTGATGAAATTAATTAATATTATAAATATATTTAATTTATTTTAAATTAATAATAATTTAGATTTAAGTTTTAAAGTAATATTTTTTAAAATTAAATTTGAAATAAGAATTATTAAACATATCTTATAGATTATTTAAATTATATTATTAAATCAATTTATAAATTATAATTATAATTTGTGTTTTATAAACTCAATGTAAAATTGTTTTTATTTTATATATTTTTTGTTTGTAGGAAACTAATTATGGCATCGTCTTCGTCATCAGATGTCAGAGCATCAGAAAATGACAAGTGGATCAAACCAAATGCTAAATATCCATTATGGAAACATGTAACCATCATTGAAAAATTTCAAGGTGGTGGAGGTTTTAAGTGGAGGTGTCACGACTGTCTAATTGATTATAATGGTTCTTATACCAGGGTTTGTGGACACTTTTGTCACATAAAAGGTACAGGGTGTGAAGTGTGCCCTGGTCCAAAGATTGATGGTCAACCAAGGAAGGGATTGTCAGTTGAGAAGATTGCAAAGTATTAAAAAGAAGAGGACGAAGCTAATAATTGCATTCAAACATCAAATCAAAGGTCAAGTCTAAATAGACCTCCTTTGCATCCAACTTTAGGAACATCTACTAGTCACAAGAGCGATTTAGGACCTCTTGAAAAGGCATTTAATTTGCAAAGCCGAGAGGTTACAGATCAGAATATTGCACGTTGTCTAAGCGAATGGAATTTCATTTAATGTGGTCCGCTCCCCATACATGCAAGAGATGGTTAGGTCTATTAATGAAGTCCCAAAATGATACAAAAGCCCTAGGAAGGAGAAGGTTTGCACCACCCTTTTGGCTAAAGAAAAAGATATTATTGATAGACAGTTGCATGTGATCCAAGATTCATGGAAAATGTTAGGGGTTTCTATCATTTGTGATGGATGGAAGGATGTTAGAAATAGACCTCTAATCAATGCGGTTGCAATGAGCCCAAAGGGGGCAATGTTTTTGAGAGCAGTCAAATGCAAGATTGAAGAGAAAGATACACAGTTTATTGCCAACATTCTAATTGAAGCAACTGAAGCTTTGGGGCTAGGAAGTGTTATTCAGGTGATCACAGATAATGCAAAAGTATTCAGAGCAACCAAGTTGGTCATGGAAGCAAGATATCCAAACATTTGGTGGACCCCTTGTGTAATTCATTCTTTGAACTTGATACTACAAAAAATTGGCAAAATTCAATGGATACAAAAGATTTATGAAGAAGCCAAAGAAATTTAGATGTTTTTATGTAATCATCACATGCCACAGGCCATTTACAGACAATTCACCAAGCTGGAGTTATTACAGGTAAATTTCTTGTCTTAAAAATATTCAAATATTTTTTTTATTAAAAGTTTTTATTGAAATGTATGTAAGATTTATATGTTTTTACAAATTGTTATTTTTTGATTGAAGGTGGTTGAGACATAGTTTGCTACACACTGCGTTGTTCTCAAAAGGCTTGTTGATGTCAAACAAGCCTTGAGAAGCATGGTGATTAGTGACATTTGGGCACTATGGAGACAATCACAAACAGATAGAGCAAATAATGTCAGAACTTTAATTCTTGATGATGATTGGTGGGCTCAAATAGATTATTTACTATCTTTCACTAAGCCAATATACACCCTCATTTGTCGTTGTGATACTGACAGGCCAATATTAGGTGACATCTATGATTGCATAGATACAATGGTGGAGCAAGTTAGAGATATTATTATAGCAAAAGAGCAAGATCCCTCTGAATTTTTTTATAAGCAAATATATGAGGTAATCAAGAAAAGATGGGATAAAATGACAACTCCTTCGCAACTTTTGGCATATGCTTTAAACCCCAACTACTACCATGTTGATATGTTAGCATTGCCAAATAGGACAGCACCAAATAGGGATGAGGAGGTTGTTGAAGGATATAAAAAAGCTTTCAAGAAAATGTTTACAAATTCCAGAGTTGCTGCGGAGATTTGAGATGAGTTTGGGACATTTGCATCCTTTGATGGAACTTATGCAGATGTTGATGCAATGGCAAATAAAAAAGAAATGGACCCTATAAAGTGGTGGAACTTTCATGGTGCCATGACTACACATTTGCAAAAGCTAGCTATCAAACTTCTATCACAGGTTTAATTTTATATGAATTATTCTAATTAGAATTATTTCTTATTTCAATTTTATTTGATTGTTTATGTCTTTGTAACTTATAATATAAACTCTTTTATTACAGGTTTCAAGTTCTTCTGCAACTGAGAGGAATTGGGGTGCATATGGCTTCATCCATTCTGTGAAACGAAATAGGTTGGCAACCAGCAAAGCAAAGGACCTTATATATGTGCATTCCAATCTTCATCTCTTGTCACATTCCTCCTTAGACTATATGAAAGGACCTAGTAGACTTTGGGATGTACAACCGGAGATAAGTGACATTGATGTATCCATAAATACATTGACACACCTTAATCTCATTGTTGAGAATTATGACATGGTCGGTGGATCCTTTGGTGAATCTTCAGTGGTTTCTAAGAGTCTAGTTGGTGGTTGCACTCGATCCAACTATCCTTACTCTTCAAAGAATCTTGATGATATAGATCTCGAGTTTCAAGAGAACGGTGATGATATATTTGATAGCATGTGATTCTACCAAACTATTAATGTATTTGAATTTTGTTTTAATCATAAAACTATATTTAAATATAGTATTTTGGAATATGTCGCAATTATGTGTTCATATTGTATTCATTATAATGAAAATCTTCTTTAATGGCTTTGAAAATTTGTTATATATATATATATATATATATATATATATTTATATTATGAATGTCATAGCTTGCAGTTTCCAAATGAGAGTTCTCAAAAAATGGTCGTACCCATATCCGATACCGTACCCGTGTCCGTCCAACTTTGGTAATTGTATATCAGACATTGCTATCCATTCAATAACATTTTTGCACGCACACACACAAGCATCTGAGAAATAGGAATTGATATCTTGTGTAACATCTTTACTTGGTTGTAATTGCATTCATTTGATAAAGTAAGAAGTTGGAATTGGGTAATTGTCTCGGCTTTCTGATTTAGCCATAAAGGGGACATTACATGCAAGCAAGCATATGCCATATGACACTATGATATTGAAAATGATGATGTCATTGTGGTAATATGTTGCAAGGATTGTGATAGATGCTAATGAATGATAATGCACATAAGCAAGAATGCAAGCATGCACAAGCAATCCAAAGACAAAGAAAGATTTGCCTCTAGCTTAGTTAAATACCAATGATTGTTGTTGTTGTTGATGATGAGAACAACATGAGCATTGGGAAGGATATGTGGCAATGACAATTATTTGAGTGTAGTGGATCACAATTTGTAAAATTGAGAGATACTTTGGATGATGTACTAGATTACTTGGCAAGATTCGCATGGAATAGGATTGTTGTGAGGTTGTGGGGGATTGGTGGCATTGGACTATGTGTGGGTAGCCATTTTCATGAGACCAATGACAAGGGAAAACCACATCTAAAGACAAGGATGAAATGATGGAGAGATTGCTTAGAGAGTGGGACGGTGGTAGGAGGTGTTTAGGCTGGATGCATGAGGGAAGCGTGATTATAGAATGTATCACAAGAAGCAGCTTTTATGGTATAGATATGTAAGATATGAGGGATTGAGGGTAGTTGGAGGGGTTTCAAGATGTGATCTCCAAGGACTATGTTGCATAGGAGTAACATGCCTCACTCTAGATATGTTGCTTATAATGCATTGCTGCAATGCTTGTATTGTCCAAATATTTTATGGGACTTAGATGATTACATCATGGGGATGGGGATGGACTAAGAAAGTTAGCTTGATGGCTTAAGGTAGTGGAGGCTGGGTGAAAGAATGGTGGATTGTAGAGAAACTAAGTCTTTTATTGTCCAAAGCATGGATTGGATACAACGGGATGTGTGCAGATGTAATAAATGGATAGATAGTGTAATGACCCCTACCAATAGGCCACTAAATAAACCCTCAAAAATGCAACTCAAGATGTAGATAGAAAATTATTTTTGAGTATATGAGTTCGCTGTCCCAAAATTTCAGAATAATAGATAGCAACCAAATACCATCTAAAACACTATCAATGATGTAGGAAATTGCTCAAAACCATATGCCATTCATATATCAACAATTGCAACAATGTCATACATATTTCAGCCAATAATATGATCATCAAACCCTAGGTTTGCAATATAGATAGACTGAAAATTACAATGCCTTTTCACTTGCAAAATCCTAGCCTTCCTTTGATACCAATAATGCCAAATGGCAAACAAAGACAAGTACAATGTAAAATAGTAAAGTGCTGAAGCTATATTTTGTACTCAGCTGAAAACATACATTTCTCAGAAAATATGCCAAATGCCAAATGAGAAGTGAGGAACCTAATTGTAGATGGCTGCGTTAATTTTTACCAGTGTTGAAGATGCCAACACCCAAGCCAAAGTCACCCCAAATCTGAAAATGCACTTTCTTGCAGATTTTCGAAAATGTCTAGGAATTTAGAAAATTCCTTAAAAAATAAATCATGGTATTTTGGGACTCCAAAATGCACCTATCTTTATCTCCTCGACGATAGAAATCCGATGCAAAAATACCCAGAATGATATGCTGAGTAATGAGGAACATATGAGCAAAAATGTGGTTCCAAAACCCTATCCTGAAATTTTGCAAACTGAATTAGACTTGTAGCTAAAACTTTTTCAGATTGCTTTTTTCGCTCTGCTTTTTCGGACCGCTTTTTCGGATCTTCTTTTTTGGACTACTTTTTCGCTTTGCTTTTTTTCGAACTGCTTTTTTTCCTCTTGCAACCAAAACTCAAACCCTCAGGTAAGTCCGAGGACTCTAAATAAGCTCAACTTGAAATGGCTGAATACCACTTCCAAAGTGCAACCCTTCAAAGGATATTTCACCTACTCAGTTATGCAAATCCTTAAGAAACTCCGTTCCTAAAGATCAAATGACAATCTGCAGACCAAGATGGCACCACAAATGCTCAAAGAGAAAAATAGTGTAAACTCAAGTCATGGGATGTCCAAATGAGAGGCCAAGCACTCTATTTATTCACTTTTCTAAGAAGCCACTAGAACTTCTAGAAGTATCCATAAAATATTCTTATAAAATCCCTTTATAATGCACTTTTATATAAAAAGTAACTTTATAAAATAAAAAGTGCAACTCAACTCAAAATTATAACATTTTGGCCCCACATAACACATTATAATAAAAATATGATAAACACCATCTCTCCAAGAGCAAATAAGACCATTGAATCCCCAAATAATCATCAAAATGACTCTCTCACCAAAACCATCTGCCTACAAGATGTTAAGAGATAGCTTCATTCGTATTGTTATAATATATATATATATATATATTATACAATGTTGATAATGAAGAGTTGTGATATTTATATTATATTATATTATTATCATTATTATATTATTAATATAGTAATGATAATATTATAATGCAATGATATATATTATATTATTGTAGTTAATTATATATTTATGTTAATTATGGTTATAGTAGACAATTATGGTTATTACCATAATTGTCATATTATATTATTATATGGTCATGACTCTTCAAGACGTGACTATTCAAAAGATATAAATATATATCAATGGCTGGTGAAAAGATCAATCACAATGGTAATCTATTTCACTACAGCAGTCACATATATTCTCTATAGGACGATCTTAATTTCACAACATGGTATCAGAGCCTAACCTATAAGAGAATAAAATAAATTCACAAGCAATCGGTAATAAATTAAATTGACAGCGATATTGGTGACGAAATTATAAATATGTTCTCAATCTAAATGAAGGAAACGGAGGAGAATGGGACTTGACTGAGCACATCAGTATATATAATTTGATCAGCAATTTAGAGTTTGAAAACACTTTGCGTGGAAATGTGGAGACGATTTAATAGATGGAGAGAAGTGGAAAACATCCAATCAATGATTGGAATCATTGGATGTTGCTGAAAATTCTATAAACTGCGATCCATGTTTTTGAAGTCTTTGATTGTTGCAGGGAAGAACAAGATATACACTCAGCAATCTACGGGAGAATACAATGGGATGAATCAGTACAGTCAAACATCATATAAAGGGGTCGCATATGACATACAAGTGACGCATGAGAACTAGCAAACAATCATATGAGGTTGTCACTTGAGGTCAGCCAAGCGAAAGATATATAAAATGAAGTATATATATCCTGTGGATTCAATATCTCTGCGAACAGTTGCGGTAGTAATTTTGTGGGCCTAGTAGGCGCCTTTCTCACTGCGTTTTCTACCATAAACTTCATCGTTTGAGACTCATCGTTTGAGCATCCTGTCATGGTATAGTGAGGAGGTTGTAATTAAGTGTGGAAGATTTACAATGCCCATGGCCTTGGCCAAATCCTATATGTGGAGACGATAGAAAATGATATTAAAATTGCTGTTGTTGAATGAGTTAGTATATATGTACACTTCTGTACACTTCTAATCATCTCTAGTTCTTAGGTTGAAGAGTGTAGCTTCAGATTTGCATTGGCTTGTGCACGGAAGTCTTTGCAAAACACAACAGATGTTCACTGAAGTGAAATGACCCCATCTATTGGCATCATGGAACAAACTTAAGTCATGAGTTGGGCAAATAATGTTGGACATGCATACAATACTTATATCACTTAATAGCTGCATTGAGATTAATTAAGAAAACAAATATTGGACGTGAAGGAGAGTATGGCTGCTAACAAGTTACAACATTGAATTAGTGTGGTTTCAAATATCTTCAATACTGTGGAAAGGCATCAAACACATACAAGTGATTATTGCCCAACCTGATTACGGTCAGCAACTTACTAATCTACTGATTAGATTATTCAATGGAAAGCAAGGGGTATCAAGCGATATATAATGATCAAAAGGTATATAACAGTGGAATACACTTTTACGATGGTCAGTCAAGAAAATAAACTCCAATACAGATTAATCTATCAAGGGAAATGACACAGTATTTAATTGATAATACGAAAGTGGAGGAAGCTACTGATCTATGTTAAGACAGTGAACATTAGAGACTAATCGGTTAATATGAAGACACTTAATATTAATGGCTAGAATATATATATTTTTTGTTAGTGTCGACCAATAACGATGGGACTCGATATGCCATCCTTTGCATCCAATTGAAGAAGGGAATATATAAAATATATTTGAGGAAGAGCTCAGAAAGGAATAAATAAAGGAATGAATTATATTTAGCGCTGGTCAATATCCTGTGACAGTAATTTATCATGCTGTAACTTGATCAACAAAATAGTTGGAATAAGGGAACCATACATATATAGTATCTATATATATATTGGTAATAGTGAAATCAGAAATATATATGAATCAGAAATATATAAACTAATATACACAACAACGAATCATTATCACAAAGCTAGGTCGTGATCCATGTAGAGGGAAGAATTGTGACAAAATAATCATCGCATCAGAGTGATATTACGAGAGTGTGATCCTTTCTTCAAATAGAGTCTTATTTGATTCTATTGTCGAAACCCAACATTATGACAAAGGAAGGATTCAAATAGGGTATCTACTACAAGCAATACCCATGAAAGCTAAATATAATATTTATCAGATATTACCTCATCAACTGAATGATGTATGGTCACAATGGCATATTGAGATGTATTGGGAACATTAGAATAGTGGTTGAACAATCCACTAATGATTCCTTAGAAAAGCCTTTGGTTGGATGACAATCCCACAAGTTTTGCTTGACTTTATCAGATTCTTTCCTAATCCATGCAAATATTAATTGAGAGGTGTCTTTGATCGGATTGAGTGTTCTCCTTGGACAACACACAGGCAGAGATCGTTGACGGGCTTATGTTGGAAAGCTTTAATATTTTGATGTAAAATTATTTGGTGACATAAAGATACAAATAAATACCATAATCATGGATTGAATAAAGATTGCTTCTTATATATACAGAACATGTGGGTATTGCGGCAGAGCATGAATTAAGTCTAATTGGTACGAGGTATAGATAATGATGTACAATGATCAAGACTACGAGGACTGCAACTACAACATGGCTATGAGTATCATATTAATGGGCTCATCTTACGAAAGGAAATACTTGAATATATTTCAAAATTTAAGATAAGTATTCCATGCTTTATTAATGCATATGAATTTTCAATTTGTAATTCATTAAATCTTGTATGCTTCTATCATTTGTATTCGTGTATGAGATAGTTTAGCTTTATAAGCTATTCGTAGTCTATCTCTGACATATTTTTTCAAGATGAAAACATGTGAATTCTAGATTCAGAGGGAGACTGACATCTTCAAGAAGGTCAAGAATTTGATGAGCTTGATCATATTAATCGATATGATCATATATTAAACATATGATTCAGTCAACTTACTCGATCATATTGATTGAGAGGGAGATCACTGCTGAAGGTGAAACAATTCAGAGGCTATAGAAGTGGAAACACATGGATAGAATCACAGATGAGATGCACATGGATAGAATCTCTGATTGAAGTAATTCATACAGCTCAAGACTACAGTTCATTAAGATTAACATCATACTAGAGGTCTTTATTATCTTCCCTCAAGTCCAAGAGGGAGTGTTAATGTTGTGGCCTTGGAAAAGATCAAAATGTTAACCTTATGACTATTCGGATTATTCGTATTGGTTCTCTCAGGAAGGAAGGTATGAAGTGACATCTTGTAGTAACACTGAGTTTAGTATATAAATAGGCTATGCCTTCATAACAGAGGGAGAAGCTATAAGATTTGCATTAGTGGACATTCGAAGATCTTGATTCAGAGGGAGTAGACGATGTTTTGTTGGTTCGCTAGTAATCAAGAAATTATAGCAGACAATTATGGTTATTACCATGTGAGAAGATTATATGTCAGAAAAGAAGCTAGAAGATCAAATTAAGTTGGCACTCCAAGATCTTGGTCATACAAATTCAGAGGGAGTATAACTTGACAAAATGGTGTATAATTTGTAATCTCAGAATTCACCAAGACTATGAGATCGTGCAAACAAATGTAATTCAGTGGAGGTACATCCTCACTAAAGAACAAACAACTGATACTCTTACCAAGCGTCTTGCTAGAAAGAAGATTGTGTACCTTCAGATAACCTTGATATGTTGAGGAATAAAGCCTTATTAGGTGAAAAGAAGGTATCTTGAACACTATGTTATTACTTGTTGTGTAATAACCTTATCATGGCTAGACAACATTAAGTTGTTGGTTCCAAATTGACATGATGTTTTCTGCTAAGTTGCCGGTTCGGATTCGGGTTCGGATGCGGGTTCGCGATTCGGGTTCGAAATTCGTTCAAATTTTTTTGGGGCTGGGTTCGATTCATTTTGGGTTCGTTCGTACAAGAATTTTTTTTTTTAAAAAATATATATATTTACATGTATGATTAATACTATAAAATTCGGCAACTATAAAATTTGGATGAAGTTTGACAAGGTAAAAAATTCAGTATTAAATTCGCCTTATATAAATTCAATTTTTTTAAAAATATAAGTAATATATCTACAAAGTTATCAAAATAATTTAACATTGCTAAATAGATTTGGAATCATTTATCCAAAGATGACACATTTTAAATTAAAATAAAGTTAAAAATATTAAAAAATTGATAAATTAAAAATTAAATCTGTTAACTTTTATATATTATTAATTTAATCTAAATTAAATATAACAAAATATTACACTTTAATTATCAAATGTTTATATTGAAAACTAATTGAAAATAAATCATACTATTAAATTTAAATCTCTTAAATTCTAAATGTTACGTTTTAATAAAAACAAAATAATATCTAATTTAATAAAATATGGTATTAAAAAAAACCTAAAAATAAAACTTAATACAAAGGAATAAATTACAAAGAAGTTGCGGCGGACAAGCTGGAGTTCGCAGAGTTGTTGAGCGGCAACTATTTTTCTCAATGGCACTTCTTGTGGCTCGTGGCTACCGATTCAGAGCAGAATCATTATAACCAGTAGGCATCCTCCAAAGTTCGCTAGCTCTCGCCTTGACACACACCTTACGTTGCAGAGAAATGTGTGCCCTATTCGCTAGCTCTCGCCTATGTTTCCCTGTAGACTCATACATTGTTGAAACTTTGAAATTCGTTCCGGGTCCTCTGAAATTCGTCCAGGGTCCGTTTTAGCAAATTCTGGACGAATTACTCAGTCAAATCGCGAATGTGATATGAATTCGGATCGGACCCGAATTTGGACCGAACCGAACCACGAATTCCAGGTCTGCTGAGCGAATCTGGTAACTTAGGTTTTCTGGGCTATAACAAATATTATGTTCATGGCTAGACAACATTGAGTTGTTGGTTTTAAATTGTCATGACTGATAGACAATTCTAAGGTGGAAGTCTTGGTTTCCACTCTCTGGATGAGACAGAGTTTTTTATTCATGAATAAATGTAAAAAATTATTGCAATATTGTGTAAAAATCATCATTTGTGTGTGGGTTAACATTTCAAGGTGACGATCTTGTAAATAGTTAACCAAAGTGTCAAGATAGACTACTTAAGTGTGTGTCCCGACTGTGCGGAGATCTTGACTCTTGTTATTACTAGTTGTGTAATAACGAAACCATATCATGATAGACTACTTAATTGTGTGTCTCGACTGTGCGGAGATCATGATATTCAAGTCTATTTTCATGACGAGACTACTTTAACTTGTGTGTCCTGATGTGCGGATGTCATGATAGACTTTTGATATTTAATACTCACTCGCTAAGAGGGAGTGTTAAGAGATAGCTTCATTCGTATTGTTATAATATATATATATATATATATATATATTATACAATGTTAATAATGAAGAGTTGTGATATTTATATTATATTATATTATTATCATTATTATATTATTAATATAGTAATGATAATATTATAATGCAATGATATATATTATATTATTGTAGTTAATTATATATTTATGTTAATTATGGTTATAGTAGACAATTATGGTTATTACCATAATTGTCATATTATATTATTATATGGTCATGACTCTTCAAGACGTGACTATTCAAAAGATATAAATATATATCAATGGCTGGTGAAAAGATCAATCACAATGGTGATCTATTTCACTACAGCAGTCACATATATTCTCTATAGGACGATCTTAATTTCACAACACGAGAGTCCATGATAGGCAAATCCACTGAAAAATGACATGTCACTAAAGAGGGGACATGACAGATAGGATGATAGAAGCTTGCCCCCAAGCGTAGGGTTCTTGCGGATATGAGACTTATGCCTGATGTGTATTTGCTAGATTTTCATCAGGATATGTGTCCAAGGTGCTACAAAGACTAAGTTTTACTAGAGGATGATTTTTTCTTTTTTAGTTTTATTCATTTTTGGATTATGTTGATTTGGCATCTTTTAGGTTCTTGTATGGGGTTGATAGATTGGGAGGAAATGTTATTGGATTCCATTGTAGGTGGGGGTTAGGGATGAGGATAGATTATTCTAGATGGGATTGGGATTGAGGACTCAAGTGTCTATTCCATGGCGAGATGATAGTATTCCTTGTTGAATAACTACTTTATAAGAACTACATTGTGCACATAGATGTTGGTAGAAACCTTGTTGATTTCTGAATTGGATTTTTCCAAAAGGCAAACTCAATACGATTGTAACTCTGATGTTGTAGGAAGTTGTTGGAGGAAATGGAGGACTAGGGTTATGCAAGATGGATAGTAAGTTATGCAAAAACTTGGATTAAAGGGGTGTATATGCTGGATAATGGATTGGACTTTGGAAAGTGGGTGGGTGAAAGGATAGGATGGTGGAAGGATGAGAAAATGTCATGGGACCAAAGGGAACTAGGACCAATAATTGCACATACCATGAATGATGTTGAAGCTTTGGACTAGGATGTGGGATGTTAGGGGTAGGGAATTTGGATTTAGATGGATGAGTTAAAATTGCTGATTTTGGGGAATAGGGACCCAAAATGGATTGAGGATTTGAACTGTTCAATGGGGATGTTGGGATTCAAATGGTGGAATTCGAGATTGGGTTAGGGAACATAGATTTTTGTATTTGGAGGTGGGGTTGGCGTTTGGAGATGTGGATTTGGATGCTCCATGTGGATTTATTGTGGCTTTTTATTTGAGATGCACATTGTTTTTTGTGCTTCCTTTTTGAGGGGTAGTACTATCTAACCCTTTTGTTTTGTTTTGCTTTTGGATCTGATTTTTCTTTAGTATTGCATGTTGACATGTTGTAGCATGGTGACCCTTGAAGTTTTGTCTTTTCTATGGTTTATATCAATGTTACATCGGCTCTAAGGGACAGGTGGAAAAGGGCCTAAATTTTGGGGATGGCAAGGGGGCAGTGTTGTATATACTATATACTATACATGTACTTGAAATGCTAGTTATGAAAAGATGTATAACAATATAAGAAGTGAAATAGAAAAATTGCAAATGCCAAATACTAAATACTTGAACATTGAACAATGAAAAATGGAACATTGAATGTCGAATTACTAATTAGATATAGAATACTAAATAAAATTGTTGAATTGGCGAATGAAAGGTTTCTATTATATCAAAAATATCATAAAGTCTCAAAGATGATTACAATGAGTAGTGTGATATCAAAACAAGTATAAAATGTCAAAATGTAGTGAAGGGAGGCCTTTAATTATCCCTCGAGGCAAACTCTTCATCATTGGAACTTAGCAAAGTGGGTATAAAAACATCAAGTTGATTCGATGTGATTTCCCCATCAATTTCTTCTTTTGTTTTTAAATTCAAAAGCAGGGGTCTAGGGGTGGCAGCTCCTAGTGGGGTCAAGGAGCAATGCCCCTTGCGGGCTCTCCGTTGCGATACAAGGCGGGGTCGAGAGTTAGTGCTCCTGCCGCCAAACACATTTTCCCTCTTGTGTGGCCTTTGGATTCTTTATTTTTGAAGCATTTTTCTCCCAAAATTGACTTGTTTGAACAAAATTTAAAAACATGCAATTTTTTTTTAAATTCACTTTTATGGTTGTCTACATACAGGGGACATGTAGATGTCCCCAAGATGGTTGAGGGATGCTTGGGTGTTCCTACGTCCGTTCCGAGGAAGCCGTGCTATCCCGATGGTGTCTCGATAGTGCAGTGGTGGCGGAAGGGTGGTGGTGGGGGAACTCCCCATCCCTGTCCCACTGTCCCGAGGACATCACCGTCTTGGGAACATAGGGGATTAAGGGGGCGACGCATCCCCGTGTTACACTACTTTAAATGCTTGTATCCAAATCATTTGCAAAGTCGATGATCCGGTCCCATAAGGAGATATTATGTTGACATCTCATGAATTTAGTAATGCTCTCATCATTTTGGAATAAGTCATGTCATGTATGTGTTTGTTGAACTTGATAAGGGATTTTAGGTGATGGATGGTGGGGGTCAGGGGTGAGGTTGATGAAATGATTGGTGGTAACAACCTCATGATTGTAGTGCTGGAAAGCACCTATGTAGATGTTGTAGGTAGTTTCCTTATGATGTGCAAAGGGCTTACCAATGCCTTTGCTATGAGATTCATAGCCAAGGTGACCCTATGATACTGAGTTCTACAATTTTGGTCTGGGTGCAGTGTGGGTTCACCCTTGGGTTAGGCTTGGGCACCCAAGCTGAAATCGGGGTGAACCCAGCCACACTCGGGGGAACACATGGCAATGGGCACAAAAAATGGGCCCCACTTGCTAGAAAACAACATTTTCAACCTTAAAAAATTCCTTGGAAACCTAATTTCAACCATAATACCTCTTCTTTGATCGTTCCATTCATCTCTCATGCATTTTTCACCATTTTATCTCAAGCTTGGTTTGAAGGTTGCTATGAAAACTATGGTGTGAGACACCCACCAAAGGGTTAGGAATTGTTGGAGAAGGAAGATCTAGTGTGCAAAGGTGGGTGAATCTCCATTTTTTTTCAAGTTCTCAATGATTTTTTTCAAGATTCTTCAAGTTTAGAAAAATTTCAAGTTTTTATAATTTTTTTAATAAAGTTTTGAATACTTTTTTATACTTTGTATGAATATTAAGGAGTTATAGTGCTGAGTTTTATTTTCCAGTTTTGTCAATAATGTTTTGAGTTTTATTTTCCATTTTAGGTTTATTATTCAAACACAATGGCTGGAAGTGGAAGTTCTAGTTTAGCTGCTTGGGAGAACCCTTTTAAAATTGATTCAGCTTCACCACTTTGGCGTTATACAACAATGATTAAGCAAATGCCTAGTGGTGGGGGTTATCTTTTGCGGTGTAACCATTGCAACATAGAGTATTTGAGCTCATATGTTCAAGTGAAAGCTCACTTCTGTGCCATCCCTGGAAAAGGAACGAAAGTTTGTCAGGGGCCAAATAAGAAAGGGTTGCAAAAGAGTTTAATTTTCCAATATATTTTGGAACAAGAGGAAGTTAATATGAGAAGAAACAAATCAAAGACTAATCATTCCCTTGCCAACACAAGCTCGAATAGGTTTCCTAGTGGCTTGAGAAAATAGGCTGGCCTACACCTTTTTGAACCAAAATTTGTTACATGAAAAAGAGGCCCATTGGATAGGGACTAAAACATTGAAATCAAAGAGGTTGCAACTTAGAGTGTTGCTCATTGCATTTATGAAAATGGGCTTCCTTTCAACTTTTTTAGATCCCCTTCTTGGTAGGAGATGGTGAGTACCCCCTTGCAATACACCTTGTTATGTTAGTCCTGGGCATGAAAAGGTGCGAACCACCTTATTTGGCAAAAAAAGCTCAACAGAGACACAATTGAGAGTGATCAAATATACATGGATGGAAATAGGTGTTCATTTCTGATGGATCGAAAGACTGCAAAAATAAGTCATTGCTCAATGCTTTAGCACTGTCCCCTAAAGGGGTGATCTTCTTGAAGATAGTAGATTGTGAGGGGCAAGTTAAAGATGCAAGTTTCATTGCCAATATCCTCATAGAATCAATTGAGATGGTGGGGCCTACAGATGTTGTCCAAGTCATAATGAACAATGCTCAAAATTGCAACTGGTCTATAGTGGAGGCCACATGTAATCATATTTTTGGGACACCATGTACAATCCACTCACTCAATTTAATCTTGCAAAAGATTGACATACAAATTAAAAGGGTCAAACAAGTTTACACGAAGGTCAAGGAGATTCAAATGTTTGTGACTGGTCATTACATGTCACAAGCCATATTTTGGACCTCCAAGTTGGAGTTCTTGAAGGTAATTTAATTTGTTTTTTTTTTAACATTTTAGTTTAAAATTTTTTATAGTTGATATATGACATGTATTATTTTATGCCGTTTTAGGTTGCCAAAACACGATTTGCATCTCACACAATTGTCTTAAGGCGACTTTTGAAGGTGTGGGAGGTCTTGAGTGCTACGGTCATGAGCACCTTGTGGAGTGTATGGAAGCAATCAAACACAAAAAGAGCCCAGAAAGTAAAAGCATTGATCCTTAATGATGTATGGCAGGATCATGTAAAATATGTTTTGAGTTTCACTGAGCCCATCATGAGCATGATTAGGTATGCTGATACTGCTCGTCTATGTTTAGGTGAAATTTATGATAGCATGGGCACCATGGTGGAGAACATAAGAACAATAATAGAGGTCAAGGAACATATGGATGCAGTTTTCAAAGTTTTGGAACGAATTATTGTCTACTGTTGGAAAAAGATTACCACCCCCTTACACCTCTTAACATATGTTTTGTCATCGTGGTTTTATAGCCAAGAGATGCTTGCATTGCCAAGGAGGGTGGCACCATATAGAGATGCAGAGGTTGCCTTTGGCTACAAGGCTGCATTTACAAAGATATACGATGATGATGAAACTAGAAATATTATCTTGATTGAGTTTGGCCAATTTGCATCTTTTAAATATCATGACACTACCGCCCTTCATGCTCAATATAGGATGAATGTTGATGAGTGGTGGTATATACATGGTTAAGGCTCCATTTTCTTGCAGCCTCTTGCAATTAAGTTCTCTCCCAAGCTATCTTTACTAGAAACAAGAAATGAGAAAAGAAACGACAATGACAACGTGATGAGAAATGATATATATATAATTTTTTAGCTCACCTTAATAAATAGGTTATATTTTATACAAACTAAAACTTGTGAAATACAAAGTAACAACTTTTGAAATAACAGCTTCTCACTCCAAATAGACGCCCTGTCTTTTGATTTGTTTCCAGCTGCTTTTGTTTCAATTTCATCACCTTTTTTGCTGCCTTCTTATATATATATATTGTAGTTTCCAACATCCACGAACAAGTTCAACATATTTTTCAGTACCCAGCATCAGATAACAAGCTCAATGTTATTTTTCAGAAATAAAATGCAAAGCAGACAAATGTTGCACTTTGTTCAATGCCACAGTAGTTTTCAGTGTATTTTCACACCCAAAAACAGTTATAATATTTGTAGCAATAGCATTCAGTGCCCTTCACGTGGATCTTCACATCTTAGTATGTTGGTAAAACTTCAATATCATTCTCAGGCAAAGAGAACCAAAAGAAATCAATGCCCCCTCATACCAAAATCTACCTCTATCTTCACAGAGACAGCAGACTTTCAGCAGTAGCGAGAAACCATAAGAATTTTCCTTTCTAGCAACATACTCGCAGGGTTTTGAGATACAAACTGAGAAGCAAAATTCAAATTCAGATTTCAAAAGTTCAGTTAAGAGAGTTCAAATTAGAGGGCTATAACCTTGGATACAAGAAACAAATACTAAATATAAAATGGATGACAAATTAGATGACTTCTTGTAGGCTTCTTATATGATTTCTCGTCTCCTAATTAAATTTACAGCAAATCAATTTCCAGTGCCAAGAGATTTCGCAATCCATCATATAAAAGAGAATGCTGTTTCTAGATTCAATTATGTGAGGGTTTAGCATCAACTTCGGATCACACTCTGTGATCCATCATCAGGACGAAAAGAGCCAGTTGAATCAAGTAAGATGTAAAGTTGCAGACCTAGAATAAATAGAATAGACGAGGAAGAGTGAGAGAAGGGAAGCACAAGGATCAAGAGACCAGGATGGTCAATAGTTCTTAAGAAATAACAAGAAAGGAAAAAACATAAGAGTGAAAAAACTGAATAAGACCAATCAATAGAAAAGAAAACAACTTAGTAAACAAAAAAAAGGAAAAAATATAAATGTGAAAATGAGAAAAAAGAAAAAAGAGAAAGAACTGACTAGAACCAAATAAAAATAAATAAGTTACTCAAAGCTTAGATAAGACATAATCCAAACAAAATAGAATAACTAATTAATAAAATAGAAGTAACAACTCTAAAGGAAATGAAAAGGAAAAACATAAAACTATGGTACTTGAAATTTTTGTAGTGCAACAATGGGAGCTCAAAATATTTCTTGCATTTAGCCTTTTTGTCCCTTTGTGACTGATGAAATTGCTTTGTATGAAAACAGCTTGTTCATAAACAATCCACTTGTAGTCATTATGGTTTTGGATTTCTTTTGAAGTTACAACTGCCATACATCATGTTTTTTCACATTTTTTTGAATTTCCAAAATTTTTGTGTTTCCCCTGTTACGAATTACTTTAGGATTGAAGTTTGGATGTTTAGTATAATCAGTGCTGGCTTGAACCTTCTTTGTTTTCATTGAAGTTTGGAAATATTTTATAATGAGGGCTGCCTTGAAACTCCCCTTTTCCACCTATCATCAGCAGGCATTAACTTTTGTGTGATTTCTTACTTTTGTGCCAGCTCTTATCATACTAATCAAGCAACATTGCCACCATACTGTGGCAACCATGTTAACCAGATTCATTGTATTTGCTGGATTTACAGGCCTTTTCTGGTGAGTACATAGGAAGCTCTCACCTTCTAAGTTCATTAATTTGTGTCTAGAATTTTTTAGCAATTGCATTTTCAGTTCCTCATGGATGACTATAATATCAATGCAACAGCTCCATGTGTGGGATCAATCAGCAAATATTCCAGTTCTTGTAAAGAATCTAGCAGCAAAACAACTTTTTGCAAATATTTCTGCCGAGTCTATTTTTCAAAGCCTTGAAGCATCTAGTTCTCTGAACATAGATAAGAAAACTAAAGTGACAACTAGTGACACCAATACTTACCAAGATAGGGAAGATTCTCATCACTGTACTAGAAATGTGGCTTATTTCAAAAGAGACGATAAAGGCATTTCTACTGAAGATCTCTACCCAGAAGATAAACAAGCATCAAAAGGGGTTAATCAACAGATGGAGGGAAATCAAAGTTCTAATGCGATAGATTTTGTAAAGGTATTTTTAATTTTACTTCGAACTCTTCTACGAAAGGATGAAAATAGTCCATTTGAGTTTCAAATACTTGTCCATCCTGATGTATCCGAAGGAACAAGGATTTGTGTATTTGAGCTTGTTTCCTTCAAGATGCTCATAGAGGCTTAGCAATATTGATAATTTTATTCTCCCATCTTATAGAGAACTCATTTCTCCAGTTTGTTACTGTTCTATCGCTTGCATTTAGCTGTGTCATTGGAAAGAGTCTCTATTTGAATTTCAGTCAACTGTTTCAGATGGAACAAAATAAAAACCAATTAATTATTTCAAATTTGATAACTGTTCTTGTTTTTGTCAGATTGCACTAAAACTAATAAGTTCAACGACTTCATTACAGACTTTGTTTTGTTTGTTGAACTTTATTTTTCTTGGCCTTGGAGGGCCCAACAACTGAGATAGTATCACAAAGGGAATACCTAGCCTGCAAGTGGCCCAGAGAATTAAACCTGGGATGTCACCCGTAAACTCTTCACATTTTACTGTCATACCACAACCCGACCAACAAAATATAGAATTTTAAATTTATGTAGGCGGAGTATGTAGTACCTTTGAGATATTACCTTACATTTGTGACAATAATATCTGTAAATATTTCAATTCTATGGTAGATTGCAATGTGGATATCCAGTTTCTAAACTTAGTGAGTTGGTCACTGCTGTTACTTACTGGATCACCCGTATGCTCAAAGAACTTTCCACCCACATATTCACAGAAAAGGAAAACGAAGAGATATTCATAAAATAGCAAATAAGTTTATTGGATATCTTCACAATGTTAAATGAAGATCAAATTCATCCTCTATATAACCACGATGAGATAGAGGTAGAATTGGGAGTATCAATCGTTTATCTCCCAACTTAAAAAGGTTCACCTAGATAGAATTAGTGAACTATATTACCTAATAAGATGTTTAAATAAAATAAAAGTTGAATTTGAACTCAACTATGACTGACTATAGTCTAGTATGGAATATTCAATGAAATCTATGTTTAAAATATTTGTTTGAATAAATATGAAAAGTTCCAATTTTGGGAAAATATTGCATACCAAGACTTGCTGTACATAGAGTTATACATTAACAGTACCCCTTTTAGTAACTTGGGGTATTAGGGAAGGGAGGAGGAATTGAAAACTACTACACTTTGCGAAATTTTTTTTTAGCTTATGACAATTTAGTTGAACATTCTTTGTTTTCGCTAGTGACTTTGTTGTGACATTGGCAACTTGATCTTTTGTATGGTCATATTGTTGGCTAATTATGTTATCTTCAAATAATTGTCAAATGAATGTGCATATGAATCTCCATGTGCTTGGTTTGCTAATGCTCCATTGAGTTGTGAGTAATATTGATAGCAATTGGATTGCCATATCAAAGAGGAGTGGGCTTTTGTAGTGGTTTGCCCAACTTGCTTAATAGTTGTCATTTTAATATGTCCTCTTGGCCAACTTTGGTTGCTCCACAATACTTTGTCATGTGGAAGATAATGAAAGGGCTTGTAAAAATTTGCAAAATCTTTTGTTTTTGAGGTCCATTTGTCCTTTGATCACAAGTTGATTTGGGGAGAGAATGCTTTGTTTGTTGGCCTTGTCCCTTTGTTCATAACCTTTAGCCTTGGATTAATAAGTGGAAATTTTTTAAAACTTGTATCTTTCTTGACAATTTTCAGTAGTTTACAAATCACCCCGAGTTATCAATATTGGTTAGATTGTTGAAAGGTGAGGAAATGTTTTGTTTGAATGATTGTTGGTACATAGAAGGGATTCTAAAACTATTGTCGAGAGTTGACAAGGGTTTCATAACTTTGTTGGGGCTCGATGATACTTTTCTAACCTCTTCGTGTTTTCAAAACAAAGGCTTGTGACTTTGTCGTCAATGGTAACAAGAGGTTCTAAAACCTTTGTTGGCTCCCAACAAGGCTTTCCTAATCTTGTTAGATATTGATAGGCTTTTATAACTTTCAAAAAAAGAAAATGGATTGGCTCTTTGGTTGCATGTCAAGACTTTCTAGTGGTTTAGAACCACCATTGAAGGTTGATGTCTTTTTCTTGAACTATCACTACGTGATAAATGCAAGGCTTGTGTAATGACATTTCCATGTAGTGCGATGACCATTGATAGGAGCTTGTCTCTATAATTATATTTTACCTTGGTTAATTGTCACCTAGATCCTAATTACATATTACTTAAGCTTACTCAGTGAATTGATTGGGAATAGTTGGAGCATTTCCACTTTAGGTGGTGTTATCATGTTATCACATTCCACTTTGTATTGACTCAACTTTTAGTGCATTGATCACTTTATCACTCTCCACCTTTGTTGCACAAACTTTATTACATATTGGAGGATGATACACTTCCGATGGACATGTGATTCCACTTTGGGTGGGTGATAAGTCATGTCTTGATTATCATGTAATGGGACAATGCCACATGTCATTGTCTCACTCACTTCTTTGTACTCACCTTAGCTATGTAACCAAGGGCTCTCCTATGTACTATCATCCCATTATAATTATTGTATTCCATTATTGATAGGAATACAATTTACTTTTATCATATTCATTCTCTCTTGTTATTGTGCTTTCCATTGCCTCTAGATCTTGGGTGACAATCTTCATAGCCAAATCTTACATGCTATTAGAGCCCATAGAGTGTCATTTGATAGTCTTTTGAGATTTTGGTGCAATTTGGGGTTTTTTTTGTGGCTTTCATTGTAGCTCAACATTGGAGCTTATTATTGCAAATCAGAGGTTGACATCACATTAAAGAGGTCCAAAAACCACAAGATTGACTTGTGTCATCCAAATCAAACACCAGAAGCCAAATTTATAGCCATTCGAAGTTTGGAGGTGCGACGACGATTCATATGTCATAATTATGTAGATGATTTTTAAACATCGATACCCCAATAATGCATACTTTAAAAAAAATTTAAAAAAATTTGGGGTAGAGTTTTGTGCTATACGCAATGGTGCAGGTGCTTTATGATCTTTGTGTTTGAATTTTTCAGAAGCATAATCACGCTTTTTGCAGCTTCCAAGGCTTCGTTTGGGTTCATACAGACTCTTTTTCAGGTTCAATTTTTTTGGAAGTGCATGATTTTTTCTGTATTTTACAGTGGTGCTATCAATTTATAGTGACTGTGATCAGAAATTGTACTTTTAGAATTTGGTTTAATTTTGCAATTGCAATGCATAGACCTTAGTTTGGTCTTTTGCATAGCGATTTAAGTGTGATGGTATCAAATGCCCAAATAAGTTTAGAAACTTGAGAGGTTTAGGCACTGTAGCCGACCCACCAACCTCGAATGTTTACAGGACTTGACTTGTTAAAGACTCCAAAACATTACACAATGATGTACTTGGTTATATGGGCTTTCAATGTCTTAGTTTCAGAGGTCTTAAGATTTCAATTCAGCTTCCCAAACTCACAAAGTTATTTTAAAATTGTTACAGAGGTAAAAAAAAATCAGTCTACCATTCCCTCAGCAAACTTGTAACTAAAACTGCATAACCCTCTCTCAAAGCCAATGACCAATTGGTAACTTTTCAAACACCTTTTTATAGTGTTCAATAATATATCAAAACTCTCGTACTGTTATTTTGGACAGACACTATTAAACATGACCAATGCCTTGTTTTCAATGTATGAAAATGCCCAATTTAGCAAAGGACCACCACTTTCCATTTATCTTCACCTTTCTAGACTCATAGCAAAATCATAAGATGACTTCAAAAGACTAGATCCACAAGTAATTGTTTCCAAACATACACTTCGATACCTTGTGTGGATAGTACGCCCTCTGTCATACCCGAGCCTCCTTCTCTATCGGTTTCTTCAAGCACCTGATCTCTGCACTCTTTTAAACCAATTTGATTACAATTTCACTCTTCATTTATCTTATCAAATCATTTCATAACATATAATATATGCCTTACATGGACAAACCAATCTCTGGTGTACCTAAGCCACCGTATTCACCGTTTCCACTTTGTTAAGAATAGTAATCTCATTCATCCCGCGCGGGTCTGCATGTATTCAAGTTAGCATCATGTTATAATACATGTCAATAAATGTCACTCCATGAATCAGGCCTATTTATTCATGGAATGACTTCAATCATTGATTAGACTCCTACAGCGACAGTAAACTCAAAATATAGAACCGCTGTTTACAACTGTGTCTGGTGCGACAACAGGCTCAAAAATAAACTAAAACTCATTCAATAAACAGTTAAACGGTTAACTTAAACCTTGTCAATGCATAAAAATTCGAAACCAATAAAGTTGAGATAAAACCAAAAGGAATCAAATTGCAGAATAGAATAAATTTATCACTGTTTGTTCACCAGACAATATCTCCTGTCCTCCCAACAGAGAGTTTATCTTTTACATATATGATTCCCCGATAACTTCTTGAAACTAATTCAACCAACTTTATTGTTGAGTTGAATGATTAAGACTTAAACTAAAAACTGCCCCCTAAACTAGCCGATATTTGAATTTCAAGACCATGAAAATGGCTTTATTAAACACTTTAACACTACCTAAATGATTCCTAATGCCATGATCCATTCTAGACTGATAAAGCATAATTCAAGCTTGGACTCTGTTGGTCCATTACAAATAAGATTTGGTCTATTGAGGACTTATAATAACTTCTAGTTTTCATTCCTATTACATATAGTTAAAAGCCATTAGAGGCTTTAGTATGGCCCAATTGACTTGGCTTGGTCTCACATGGTCTAATTGAAATTCCTTTTTGTAGGTCCTTATGGCATTCTCGGCATGCTTAGATGTCCCTGGTGCCCTTGCACCATACTCCCCCTCATGCAAAGAACTCTTGCCCCAAGAGTTATTTGTCTTGTGTCCGCTGCTTGTGCTCATAACAATTTGGTGTTGATAATGGATTGACTCCCCAAAAGTGACCTACTGCTGCTCAAAACTCCCTGCATTCATACACAAAAGTTTAGAGGAAGACATGGTTGCATTTGACTGTCCAGATGCTTGACAGTATTGTTGCTGCTGCAGTCCAGATTGTGGAAAAGACCGCATGAGTCTCTACCCTGTCTCCCTGTCTCCTTTATCTGCATGTCCTTTCAAAGGACACTTGACTATCCCAATCATTAAAAACAGTGGGTCAACCAGTCCACTGTCCTGCCCAGCCTCAACATCATCTTGTGTCCAACCAGTATCATAATGCTGACCCTGCACTGGAACATCTCCACCAAAGCACATAACCACAGTTTGCATTCTACTATCAATAAGTGGAGTCAATTTATATCTAACTCGACCCTTTTAACTATATAAGTGTTTGTAAAACCATCATGTATAGTCCTCCTAGACCATTGCCAAGGTCTACCCAAGATAACATGCCCACAACTCATCTCCATTACATCACATAAAATACTATCAGAATATTGTCCAATTGAAAAATTCAAAATAACTTGCTCATTCACAAGTAGGTTTTGATCCTGACTTACCCAAGTAGCATAGTATGGATTTGGATGTGGAGAGGTTTGTAAATACAACTTGTTGATGACCTCCTTTGAAACCAAATTATGTGAAGCCCCTGAATCAATAAGCAAACTACAAACCTTACCTTGGATCAGACATTTGGTTTTGAAAATGCTGGTTTGTTGCACTGGCTGTCCCCTTCCTACCAACAAATATTCACCTTCTACTGGAGGAATTTCAATGGGTTCTTTCTGCTCATCCTTTCTTGGTTCTTCATCAACCAAGTGCATGTAATGACCCCTACCAATAGGCCACTAAATAAACCCTCAAAAATGCAACTCAAGATGTAGATAGAAAATTATTTTTGAGTATATGAGTTCGCTGTCCCCAAATTTCAGAATAATAGATAGCAACCAAATACCATCTAAAACACTATTAATGATGTAGGAAATTGCTCAAAATCATATGCCATTCATATATCAACAATTTGCAACAATGTCATACATATTTCAGCCAATAATATGATCATCAAACCCTAGGTTTGCAATATAGATAGACTAAAAATTACAATGTCCTTTCACTTGCAAAATCCTAGCCTTCCTTTGATACCAATAATGCCAAATGGCAAACAAAGACAAGTACAATGTAAAATAGTAAAGTGCTGAAGCTATATTTTGTACTCAGATGAAAACATACATTTCTCAGGAAATATGTCAAATGCCAAATGAGAAGTGAGGAACCTGATTGTAGATGGCTGCGATAATTTTTGCCAGTGCTGAAGATGTCAACACCCAAGTCAAAGTCACCCAAAATCTGAAAATGTACTTTCTTGCAGATTTTCAAAAATGTCTAGGAATTTTGAAAATTTTTTAAAAATAAATCATGACATTTTGGGACTCCAAAATGCACCTATCTTTATCTCCTCGACGATAGAAATCCGATTCAAAAATACTCAGAATGATATGCTGAGTAATGAGGAAGATATGAGCAAAAATGTGGTTCCAAAACCCTATCCTGAAATTCTGAAAACTGAATTAGACTTGTAGCAAAAACTTTTTCAGATTGCTTTTTCGCTCTGCTTTTTCGGATCTGCTTTTTCGCTTTGCTTTTTCGGATCTGCTTTTTCGCTTTGCTTTTTCAGATCTGCTTTTTTGGACTACTTTTTCAAATCTGCTTTTTCGCTTTGCTTTTTCGGATCTGCTTTTTTGGACTGCTTTTTCGCTTTGTTTTTTTGGACTGCTTTTTTCGGATCTGTTTTTTTTCCCTCTTGCAATCAAAAACTCAAACCCTCAGGTAAGTCTGAGGACTCCAAATAAGCTCAACTTGAAATGGTTGAATACCACTTCCAAAGTGCAACCCTTCAAAGGATATTTCACCTTCTTAGTTATGCAAATCCTTAAGAAACTCCGTTCCTAAAGATCAAATGACAATCTGCAGACCAAGATGGTGCCACAAATGCTCAAAGAGAAAAGTAGAGTAAACTCAAGTCATGGGATGTCCAAATGAGAGGCCAAACACTCTATTTATTCACTTTTCTAAGAAGCCACTAGAACTTTTAGAAGTATCCATAAAATATTCTTATAAAATCCCTTTATAATGCATTTTTATATAAAAAGTAACTTTATAAAATAAAAAGTGCAACTCAACTCAAAATTATAACATTTTGGCTCCACATAACACATTATAATAAAAATATGATAAACACCATTTCTCCAAGAGCAAATAAGACCATCCAATCCCCAAATAATCATCAGAATGACTCTCTCACCAAAATCATCTGCCTACGAGAGTCCATGATAGGCAAATCCACTGAAAAATGACATGTCACTAAAGAGGGGACATGACAGTGCACTCTTCGGTCTTTGCCTTCATTCCACTTGGGACACTTGAAGGATTGGTGGCCTACTTGATTGCATGTAAAACATCTCCCTGTGAAAACTCCATTGCCTCTTCCTCCACTCCTTCCACCTGTATAACCCCCTCTTGTATCAGATAAGTAGGGCTTGTCCTTGTCTTTCTCATTTTGATTTTGAAAATCAGTATTACCTCTTCCTCCTCTTCCTCTCATAGAAGAACCTCCTCTATTGTTGCTATTTTGCCTGTCATTTTTCCTTTTCAATTTCTCCTCTATTCTAAGAGCCAACTAGTAACATTCTTTCACACTTCTTGTGTTAGAAGCCACAAATTCATCTTGAATGCTAAATCTTAAACCACCTAGATACCTAGCAATCTTAACAACTTCATCTTCTTCCAATCCATATCTTATACTTATTTTATAAAATTCATCAGTATATGCTTTAACATCTAAGTCTTTTTGTCTTAAACCTTGCATTTTCTTATGCATTTGCACATCAAAATCTTTTGGAAGAAAGTTATCTTTTAGCTTTGCTATCATCCTATCCCAAGAGACAATCTTTGGCTTACCTCTTCTCCTTCTATCTGCCTCCTCATGATCCCACCATAGGAGTGCATGCCCTTTGAGCTTTGTCTTTGCCAATTTGACCCTTTGTTCATCCGATACCTCTTCACTTTCAAAGTAAGCATCCATTGATGCTATCCAGTCCAAAAGCTCTTCTTCTTTCAGACTTCCATCATACATAGGGATATCTCCCCTCACCTTATGCTGCTCATTCTTCGCAGCCTTCAATATCCTGATTGTCCTCTGCTCTTCAGGATTTATCTGTTCCTCTTCTTCTTCTTTCCCTTCCTTATGGGTTTCTTCCTCTTCTTCACTATCAACACCTTCACCTGCTGCTCTTCTTTGATTGGATTCCAATGTTTCAAGTTTGGCCAAAAGTGTATTGTAAGATTCCTGCAACCTTGTGTTCTTCTCCTTCAACTCTTGGATCTCCCTAGCAATACTTGCATTCCTTGGAGGCATTTTCACAAACAATAGTCAAACTTCTTTAACAAAGTGTTCCTCTTTCCTTTTAAGGATCTACTAATGTGCTCTGATACCACTTGATGTAGAGGGAAGGGTGATGATATCAAATGCCCAAATAAGTTTAGAAACTTGAGAGGTTTAGGCACTGTAGCCGACCCACCAACCTCGAATGTTTACAGGACTTGACTTGTTAAAGACTCCAGAACATTACACAATGATGTACTTGGTTATATGGGCTTTCAATGTCTTAGTTTCAGAGGTCTTAAGATTTCAATTCAGCTTCCCAAACTCACAAAGTTATTTTAAAATTGTTACAGAGGTAAAAAAAACCAGTCTACCATTCCCTCAGCAAACTTGTAACTAAAATTGCATAACCCTCTCTCAAAGCCAATGACCAATTGGTAACTTTTCAGATACCTTTTTATAGTATTCAATAATATATCAAAACTCTCTTACTGTTATTTTGGACAAACACTATTAAACATGACCAATGCCCTATTTTCAATGTATGAAAATGCCCAATTTAGCAAAGGACCACCACTTTCCGTTTATCTTCACCTTTCTAGACTCACAACAAAATCATAAGATGACTTCAAAAGACTAGATCCACAAGTAATTGTTTCCAAACATACACTTCTATACCTTGTGTGGACAGTACGCCCTCTATCATACTCGAGCCTCCTTCTCTATCGGTTTCTTCAAGCACCCGATCTCTGCACTCTTTTAAACCAATTTGATTACGGTTTCACTCTTCATTTATCTTATCAAATCATTTCATAACATATAATATATGCCTTACATGGACAAACCAATCTCTGTTGTACCTAAGCCACCGTATTCACCGTTTCCACTTTGTTAAGAATAGTAATCTCATTCATCCCATGTGGGTCTGCATGTATTCAAGTTAGCATCATGTTATAATACATGTCAATAAATGTCACTACATGAATCAGGCCTATTTATTCATGGAATGACTTCAATCATTGATTAGACTCCTACAACAACAGTAAACTCAAAACATAGAACCGTTGTTTACAACTGTGTCTGGTGCGACAGCAAGCTCAAAAATAAACTAAAACTCATTCAATAAATAGTTAAACGGTTAAATTAAACCCTATCAATGCATAAGAATTCGAAACCAATAAAGTTGAGATAAAACCAAAAGGAATCAAATTGTAGAATAGAATAAATTTATCACTATTTGTTCACCAGACAATATCCCCTGTCCCCCCAACAGAGAGTTTATCTTTTACATATATGATTCCCCGATAACTTCTTGAAACTAATTCAACCAACTTTATTGTTGAGTTGAATGTTTAAGACTTAAACTAAAAACTGCCCCCTAAACTAGCCGATATTTGAATTTCAAGACCATGAAAATGGCTTTATTAAACACTTTAACACTACCTAAATGATTCCTAATGCCATGATCCATTCTAGACTGATAAAGCATAATTCAAGCTTGGACTCTGTTGGTCCATTACAAATAAGATTTGGTCCATTGAGGACTTATAATAACTTCTAGTTTTTATTCCTATTACATATAGTTAAAAGCCATTAGAGGCTTTAGTATGGCCCAATTGACTTGGCTTGGTCTCACATTGTCTAATTGAACCTCCTTCTTTTTGTAGATCCTTATGGCCTTCCTGGCATGCTTAGATGTCCCTGGTGCCCTTGCACCAGTTTGAATTTTTCAGAAGCATAATCATGCTTTTTGCAGCTTCTGAGGCTTCGTTTGGGTTCATACAGACTCTTTTTCAGGTTTAATTTTTTTGGAAGTGCATGATTTTTTTTGTATTTTACAGTGGTGCTATCAATTTATAGTGACTGTGATCAGAAATTGTACTTTTAGAATTTGGTTTAATTTTGCAATTGCAATGCATAGACCTTAGTTTGGTCTTTTGCATAGCGATTTAAGTGTACAATAGTCTAATTGTGGCAATTGTTATCAATGAAATGGAAAGTTCTAGAAAGAAAGAAAAAAAGGGGAAGAAAATAATTTATTATTTAATATTTAATTAAGTTTTTTAAATAATAAAATGTTTTTAAATTTTTATTTTTAAACTCTCTAAATATGCAAAATTGGGAACAATTTTTTTGTCCTCCTAATACATGTTGTAGCAATCTATTCTCCAATCGACAACTAGAGGTTGTTAGTCTTATGTTTTCTTGGCACATCGGTCCAATCAAAGGGCATCATCAACGATCATTTGTAGCACATCATTTGGTAGCATCATTATGAGTTTCCAACTTTGCATCTATGTTGTACTCTTGCATGAGCTACATTGTACGTGCACTAATATAAAGTGGCATCCTTCTTTGTAGTTTGTCATTGATGACATATTTGATACAGTCCTCCTATACTCAATAGATTAGGAAGTATCTTGTGGGACTTGCTGCATGGCTCTAGTTGAGACTTAGTGTACCAATTTTATATTGACAAGTATCCAATTGATGCTCAAGCATGGGTCTTCATGCATGATCTTTATGATATTACAATGGGTGATTCATCAACTGTTCTTCATTGATAATGGTTCTCGGTTTTGTCACACTTTAACATTCTTGGTGCAATGTTGGCTCTATTTTCTTTCTATGGAGGAGTAATGGTCATCATATTGGACCATCTTCTTAGGAAATTTGTCATTAAGGGGGGCTTCATGTTTTTCCATCTTTTCTCTCATGGGGGGAGGGGGACTTTTTCATCACAAGAGGTTTTATTCTTCTTATTGAGAGCATTGTGTTTCTCTCTCTTTTGGAGGGGATTTTTGTCCCATGTGGTTTTCTCTATTTCTCCACCTATGAGAAATTGCATTTGTGTATGACCTTTTTGCTAGGACCCATCTTGCATTGTTAGCTTTTGTGCATTCTGTCTAAGTTGCACTTAAGGAGTGGTGTCGGTGTAATTAAGATATTTTACCTTGGTTAATTGTCACCTAGGTTCTAATTACATTTTACTTAAGCTTACTTAGGAAATTGCAGAGTAGTTGTTGGAGCATTTTCACTTTAGACAATGTTATCATGTTATCACATTCCACTTTATGTGTTGACTCCACCTTTAATGCACTTACCACTTTATCACTCTACACCTTTGTTGCACAAACTTTATGATAGATTGGAGGATAATCTACCCCTAGTGGACATGTGATTTCACCTTGGGTGGGTGATAAGTTGTCTCTTGATTATCATGTAATTAGACAACACCATTGGTCATTGTCTCATTCACTCCTATGTACTCACCTTGGCTATATAACCAAGGGCTCCCTATGTACTATCATCCCTTTGTAATTATTGTATTCCGTTATTGATAGGAATAGAATTTATCATTATCATATTCATTCTCTTTTGTTATTGTACTTTCTATTGCCTCTAGATCTTGGATGGGTACTTTCATAGCCAAATCTTACAAAGAGGACAAAGTTTTAAGAACTTGTCTAACCTTCAACAAATTAATGGAGGAGACATTTTATATGTGGTGGAGGTTGTGTGTCGTTCTCCCCTACCATATTGTTCCCTTCACTCTCTTATTCACTTTTGTCGCCCTCCCCGCCTTTTCCATTTACTACCCATCCTTTCTTTTCTAAAACTGTACAACTCCAAAAACAATGTAAATTAAAAATTGCCACTTCCACATTCTCCCAAAATAGAGTCAAACTCTCTCTTTCCATGTGAACATGTAATCTCCCAATATAGGAGCAATATACAAAATAAGGCATTATGATCTATTGCATACCTTTCTTGATGAATTTTCCAACTTATTGTTAAATCGTTGAATTCATTAATGGGTTTATGAAATTGAGAGAGGCTCACAGATTCCTCATTGACATAGAAAGCTTCAACGGTACTTCTCAACACCACCAATCTTCCTTTGTAGGTATAGACAAAAGTGAACTTTTGTATGTGTTGAAGATTTTAATACTCGAAGGTAAAAGCTACACAGAAAGATCAAGGCCTCCTAAGAAGGTTAAGGCTCGCTTAGGGGGATCAAAGCCACCTTTGCAATCTCAATCTGAGTCTACACAACTCCAATTTTCACAAAGCACATTCTTGACAACCCATTCTTCCCAAATTCAATCTCAGATTCTAAGTATCTATTCTCTATTATGGTCAAGCTGGCCTCCCTCTTTCTAATTTCAAGTTGCATATTCAATTCTTGGTCTATGTCTAGACTCAACTCTCCTATGTAGGTTAATTTTTATTCAATCACTTTAATTAATTTACCAACCTATATATTTATTTTTGGCATCTTTTATCCTTACATTTTTGGTGTACTAGATCAATCCAACCCTTAAGATTTGTCTTTCCACCTCGTTGTTTTGAATATAATATTATTTGTTTCCCATCTTTCATTCGTATAAAAAATTAGTCCATACCTTCATTTTTAAAATTTCCCTTCACCCAATATTTTGATGTGATTTGGCATCTCCACCATCCTTTATTTGTTTATGTTACATAGGGACATATCCCTAGCCCTCACACACCCATCACTATCTATTGAGCCATTTTGGGGACAATGAGACAAGAATGGATGTCACCTTGCTATCCCTCCTCATTGTCCAAATATAAAAATGTTCTGAAATGTATTTCACAGCTCAAGAACATCTAAAAACATTAAGGGGACGTCTAGGTGTCCTTGAGGAAATTGAGGATTTCTCAAACAACCCTAAATCATCCTGGGGATGTCTAGAAATTCCTCATGACAAAGGAATTATTTTCAATCATTTAAAATATACATTATATTTGAAATCATTTTCATTAGATTGTAAAGGCCCACAAACTCTTCCATGCCCCATATACATCCTAAAATGGTAATAAAATAATAATTATGTTTATGTAGTGGTTGTTGCAGTGTCACATCTTTCCATTGTTGCTATGACTTTATTGTTACTTGTGATAGGGAAGGAGGCTTCAAGGGTGGGGGCACCTTATGTGACACATGTACAAAGTAAAAGTTGTAAAATTTAAGCTTGAATAACAATTGAAAACATGAAGCATGGTTGTTGAGTTGACGCTTAATAGTTAGGAAAGTTCAAAGGATATACAATAGCATAAAGGTATGTCATTTGTCCTATTTTTAATAGTTTTCCAAGCTTGTTAGAGACAGATTGCAATTATTTTTTATTTTACTCTTTTAATTTTTTTTGGTTTCAATTTGTTATCACAAATAAACACCAAAAACTGAGCACTAGAAATAGTGATGACAATGTGAACGAGGATAGTAAAGAAAATGAAGTAAACATAATAGACCTTTCTTCTCATTCTAAAATCCCAAACGCGGGTTCTATTGGAACTCTGTAGGATTGTTTTGCATGCTCTTTACCCTCTCTTCAAAAATTTCAAAAAGACCCCTTTCAATCCAAAAAAAAACCTTTCCTTGACTAATTTAACCATTGAAAAGAGTTAAAAATACAAGGTGCAAAAGGCATTTGTTATGTCATACTTGCAAAACTAGACCCTAGGCGGCCAACCCTTCTTTGGTTGGGTGTCTAAGAGAAGAGCACTTTGTCGAACATTTTCCAATCCAGGGTAATTTGCAAAACCTGTTCAATTTTAGTCCTCAACTCTATTCAAAAAAAAACAAATCTCCCTCACACAAATAAGAAACTCTTATTTTATGTTTGCAGTTCCCCCCCTTCATCCTCCCTTTTTCAATCAAATTTGTGTAAAGAAACCATACCGGGCTACACAAATTCAGCTCTCTATACCGAGCTACTCAAATTTCAGAGCACTTTCATGGCTTAACTCTACCCGCGGGCTCACACAAATTTGTTGAATGCATAGCCCACACCACATCACCATTGAAATGGATCTTTGTGCTCTCATATTTCAGTGGATCTTTGGTTACAAGTCCGAAGAAGTGAACTCCTATCTTTGTAATCAAACTATATATATTAGTGATTTATCTTTGTGCACAAGTGCTCACCATGGTTTTTCCAAATTTTAGTTTTCCATGTATAAAATTCTTGTGTTCATGTGTTAAGCTCAGTTCATTGTTTTCTTAATAAGTTGTATGGTCGATAACATTGATGTTTGATTATCTAAGTAAGGTTTTTGGTTTATGTTGATCCCCCCCCCCCAAGTATCCAAAGTGTGTCCGACACAATATTTTTTTTCGAAGGGGAGCAAAAGAGGTTCCAATTGCCTTCGCATATCTCAATATACCTTAAAAATAAGGAGATATTGCCAAATAAAACGGGATAAGCATGGGCATAGAAAAGGTTGGCCACCCAATCGTCAATTTTCTCACTTATTTGCAAATTCATTAACCCCTCCATTGTATTTTTTTAATCTGCACTAGAAATGGCCTTCCTCTTCCCTTTATCACAACTATCTCCAATTGATACATTAGAATAGTCATACTAGTCAATAAATGGCATTTCAGATGATAATTTCTTACTATAAGTAGTATTGGTAACCTCTCCCTTGCTAATCCAACCATCCTTTCCATTTCAACATGTTCCAATGTTATATATGCACAAACTCTAAACCCATGTCCACTCTCATCCAATAGATGGCATGTAACGCTAGACTTCGAGCTTAAGAGTTTTGTAACTGTCATAAAGTAGAAGAGATCACATGTGTTTAGGGTTTTAATGCCCGACTAAGGGGAGTAGGGTTTGACGGAGTGCTTCTATAGCTTAACAACGTTGTGTATTACATGTGCACAACTAGGGTTTTGAAGCCTATTTATCAAGTTTTGTTATTTGGAAATTCGTCCTATGAGTTTTGTTAATGTCATAATGTAGAAGCGGTTGCATGAGTTAAGGGTTTTGATGTCCAGACTTGGAGCCATTATCAGTGAAGAAGAAATTTATCATCAATCGAGCCTCCATCATAATTTCTTTCAATCAATCTTTCACTGACCCAATAGGTATCCTATTTGTTGCCTTCTTTATTTTTCTCACAATTCTTCTTTTATCAAGGAGGCCTCTTTCCAGGATTAGCATAGAATGTTTCACCAGCTAGTGATCTAGAAGAACGAATCATGAGCTTTTAAAGTCACATGGTGGGGACTAGGACCAGATTAATGTGGTTATTTTTTAATCTTTTTTAGGATCATATATATAGCAAATACTTATTAACTGAATAACAACAGAAATGTCTTAGGCAATAGTCAAATAATGATATTTGTAGGGGGCCCTATACCTTTGGTCCTGGATATGTTCCTTATTCATTAAATACTCCAAACTATGTATATCTGGAAAGAAGGCAATTAAATGGATGGATCATTTAGGTTGTGAAGCCTGCCATCTTGTAGATTCGTGATGATATTTTTAGCAGGAGATCCACTTTGAGGGGAGAGCCTTGAAATGGGCTGCCCTTGAGAAGTTGCGTACTTATGATAAACTGAGGAAGGCTATTCTCAAACCATTCTTAACTAGGTGATGAACAATGAGAATGTTGTTCATGAAGAGGTAGATGTCACAAGGTTGGGAATTAATGATAGGCATCATCTAATTGAGAAGATTTTGTGAGTAACCGACAAAGATAATGCATGCTTCCTACCCAAGCTTTGCTTCCTGACAATTTTCTTTTTGTGATTGGAATTGGTTTTTGGCTATAGTTCGTTGGTTTCAGTATTTGGGGTTGGTTTTCTTCCTTGATTCCGAAAGCAGAGTTCATTTTGTTTTTGTTTTGAATCAGGCTAAGTAAAAGGATGAAGGCTTTTTTTTATCTTTTTGTTGCTTTTGGAATTGGTCTTGGTTTTATTCAGGGAACTGAGTTCCTTTTTTTGTGTGTTCGGAATCGATTTTGAGCCATTTAAGGAATGAAGTTGATTTTTCTTTCATGGTTGTAATATATTGTGGGCTTGTGCCTTGTGAAGGAATGGAGTTGATTCTACTTCTGTGCTTGGAATAGATTTTGGGCTTGTGAGGGAATGAATATGAGTGCACATTATGTTTGAAATTGGTCTTGATGTCTCATTGGCTCGTCTCTGATAATTACAAAGTTACGAATAGATTTGTTCGCAACACAACATGAGCCAAAGTTTGTGGTGTGAGGGCTCACATTCTGTGGGTGAAGATGTGTGCTAGAAGACACACACTTAACTTTTCTTGTATTGTAGGAGTTGGAAATGGGCTCAACTGCCTCCTAAAATACCTTTAAATGGAGGGTTCTCCCTCATTGGAATGAAGCGTAAGAGTGTGAGGTAGGGAATCGTAGGGAGAGGCACCTGAAGTGGCGAGAGAAGGGTCGACCATCACCTCATCCATCATGAAACAAAGCTAAAGATGGTTGAGCAATGCTCACTTTAACGAAGATCATTTGGTTGGCAATATGGTAATCAAAATAATGTTTTATATGCACAACTTCAATTTTAATTTCTAACATTTAAACTCACTAATTGTTTTCTATGGATGTGATCCTTGCATCTCATCTGATGTAAGTGCTAGTAATTATGAGCATCCATTTTCAGTTTCATTTCTCTCTCTTTTTTCTTTTTAACGCTCAACTACATACATAGAATGGATAGGGCGATAACTTCTTTCCTTCATCCTCCACGTATTGTAGGGTTTTTCCCAAGTATTGTGTAAGCGCAGATTAAGCTTTTGAATGAAATCCAAATCCAATTACAGAACTTTGTTATCTATTCTGCAATATATTTTCGAAGTTTGTTCGATTTAAAAAATGGACTAATCTCATGACTGCTTCATGTATTGGTCATTTTGACCACCTATTGATTTGTAATTCATAACTTGATAGTTTCAATTTATGTTGAAATTTTTTAAGTGCCCATAAATGGTCTCCATTTATAGAAGTATGCAAATATTACTAATTTTGGCTCTGATCATTATGATATACTCTCCAATGTTTATATCGACAATAAACCTTAATACATGACTTACCCATGTTTCAACGGGTATTCCTAAAATATGTGTCTCATCCTAAATTTTCATGTTCTACAAATTGGGTTAGCTGGAATTTTCATTATTTAAACTTAAAATTGTTGCCTTCAACTTTTGTTCAATGTGAAAGAAATGGTAGAGCTCCAAGTTGAAACCCTAGTGAATGCAAGGTACCAAGTTTCGAGAATGCTTAAATATTGTCTTTACTAGGCAAGGGATTTGACTTTACTAATGCCAGAGATATTACCCTCAATGCCCCATGTTTTATGCACAAGCTCTTATCCAATGTACAACAATAGAAGAACTTAATCCAAGCCTTTAAGAAACATATGCTTTATAATACAATTAATGAGTTTGAGCCCTTCTTTCAAAAGCTTGGTATAAGCATTGGTATAAAGCCTTGTGATACCCATATATTGATTCCTCCCCATCAATTGTCTATGAAGGAAAACCAAGCTTGCTTGCAACTATGTCAACTTTTAGCAACATTGGACTTCCAATGCAGGAGCTTGGGAGATCTTACAAAGAGCACCCAAATATATTCAATTGTTCTTCAAATGAACTGCAAATTAAACTACAATTCTATGAGAATCTTGCAGTCAGTAAGGCTTATGTTGTGAGAATTATAATCTCTTGTTAGTCCATTCTTAATGATGATCTATATTGAAACTTCATGGTAGTTATTTTTTTCCAGATGGAGTAAAGTA